>BQKZ01007458.1:14371-28559 GCA_036244855.1 Temnopleurus reevesii | reverse complement strand
GCCTACATACAGGACGTTCCTTCAATATTTGATTTATATCAGTAGCAAAATAGTCAAACCTATCTTAGGGAGTGTTGTCCAAAGCAGCAATTGATTGCAGGTTGCAGTTGATCAGACCGTGCCAATCAAAATCATTGTTTTATGCCCATCTTGTTAGAAATGCATATCATGCGCTAATACAAATGCGTGTTACGATTTGCAACTGATTTGAGATTGATTTGCGATCAATTGCATTTTTTGAACAACATTCCCTTAGCAGCCACCTGTCTACAGTAGCCACCTACATTGGTTCATTTCAGATGAGAATTTGTGTATATATAGGGAACCTGTCTACAGTGCCCTCTTTTCAGTTTCCCTTTGGTGGTCACTATAGACTGATTTAATTGCATGAGCTTTCTACATTAAATTTGGCTAGAGAAGTTATCAAGTTACCAGGGAAAAATCAGGAAAATAAGCGAATAGTGGGAACCCTGGAATTACATTCTACCAGTTTTCATCCTTGACTTGAGCTTACCTTCAGACATTGCAGTGATGATCATGATCCTGAATTCTGCGGTCAACTCTCCTACAATGTCTGCCTTATTCCCTGAGTATACATTCAGACATTACACCTATCTGAGGGACTCATTACCACATTTAGTACCTGAGGTAGAGGTAGGTAGATATGTGATGATGATGGTGGTAGCGGTGGTGTTGGTGGTGGTGGTGGTGGTGGTGGTGGTGGTGACGATGCTGATGGTGGGCATTGTAGTGGTGATAATGGTGATGAGATTGAGGGTGAGATTTTGAGGATGTTTGTTGTGATTGTGGTGGTGGTGGGGGTGATGGAGGTGATGGACGTGATGATGGTGGTGGTGATTGTGTTGGTGGTGGTGGTGTTGGTGATGATGGTGATTGTCGTGGTGATGGTGGTGGTAGTGGTGGTGATGATGATGATGATGATGATGATGATGATGATGATGATGATGATGATGATGATGATGAAAGATATAGTTGTGGTGATGAGGATGATAATGAGGAGGATAATAATAAGTATGATGAAGATTAAAATGATGAAAACGACTACAATGAGGGCGAAAATAATGATGTTGATAATAATGATGGGGATGATGGTGGCGTAGTGATTATCATCACCAGAACTACCATCAGCACAAACTCGACAATTGTTAATGCCACCTCCATTCTTATCATTGTCATTCTCAGTATCACCATATTATGTAAGGAATTTTTTTGTCATCCTTTATGTCAAAGAACCTTCAGCCTTCCAGAAGGAGGGGTATGTCAGATTGAGGGGATAACATCGCCAGCAGAGAAACCAATCCGCAAGAATGTCATCACAAATTCAACAGTTTCCAGTGCCACCCTCATTCCTGTAATTCTCATTCTCCATATCATCATAATTTGTTGAACCTCGAACCGCCTCCTTTGTATCATAGAACCTTCAGCCTTCCAGAAGGAGCGGTATGTCAGATCGAGGGGATAACATCGCCAGCAGAGAAACCAATCCACAAGATTGTCATCATCACAAATTCGACAGTTTTCAATGCCACCTCCAATCTTATCATTTTCGTTCTCAATATCACCATAAAGTAATGGACTAAGAACCTCCTCTTTTATGTCATAGAACCTTCAGCCTTCCAGAAGGAGGGGTATGTCAGATCGAGGGGATAACATCGCCAGCAGAGAAACCAATCCGCAAGTTTGTCATCATCACAAATTGGAGATATCAATGCTACCTACATTTCTGTAATTCTCATTCTCCATATCATCATAATTTATTGAACCTCGAACCATCTCCTTTGTTTCACAGAACCTTCAGCCTTCCAGGAGGCAGGGTATGTCAGAACGAGGGGATAACATCGCCAGCAGTGAAACCAATCCGCAAGAATGTCATCACCATAACTGCCATCACCACAAACTCAACATTGATTAATGCTACCTCATTCCCTATTGTTGTCATTCTCAATAACACCATATAATGTAATAAACTTTGAACCTCATCCTTTGTTTCATAGAACCTTCAGCCTTCCAGGAGGCGGGGTATGTCAGAACGAGGGGATAACATCGTCAGCAGAGAAACCAATCCGCAAGAATGTCATCACCATAAACTTGACAGTTTTCAATGCTACATACATTCCTGTAATTCTCATTCTCCATATCATCATAATTTATTGAACCTCGAACCATCTCCTTTGTTTCACAGAACCTTCAGCCTTCCAGGAGGCAGGGTATGTCAGAACGAGGGGATAACATCGCCAGCAGTGAAACCAATCCGCAAGAATGTCATCACCATAACTGCCATCACCACAAACTTAACAATTTCAATGCTACCTACATTCCTGTACTTCTCATTCTTAATATCACCACATGGTCTTCTTTTATGTCATAGAACCTACAGCCTTCCAGAAGGCGGGGTATGTCAGATCGAGGGGATAACATCGTCAGCAGAGAAACCAATCCTCAAGATTTCTTACAACAAACCCTGGATAAGCTCAAAGATCTGGACAGGTTATCCAACTCTGCAGCTATAAACATCATGCAACTCACAATCAGGTATGTATTGTTAATATATATCAGGCGTTGTTTCACCAAGATTAGAGAGAGTTGGAATGACTGGCTGATTTTGTGCTAAATGATTCATAATACTACCCATATTCGTGACAAAAACCTGATACCAGCCATTCTTAAAGTTGGTCTTAAAGTCTTTCGTAACTTGATGAAACACTGCTCAGGTACCTGTTTCGTGCAGCTGTTCGTAGAGGTAAGTACTACTTTGTTTGACTGGTGACCTTTTCTCAGGTGCCAACTCAGCCATAGGGGATATCATTGAGTGCGGGAAAGGGTCAATAGTCATATGTAGAGTCGTGTTTACCACTATGAAAATTTTATGGTACAGGTACCTGGGTTGTGTCGATAAAGCTGTTCATAGATTTACAAATGTACAAATGACTTGTAACCCCTTCTCACATGCAATTCAGACTCAGAGGTTATCATTGAGTCCAGAATAAAACACCAGTCATTTGTAGAGTTTTGCGCACCTTGAACAGCCTTCGGGAAGAGAAAAGGAGATGAAGGCATGAGGGAAAGGTTGATAGGGAAAATAGCATCACCTACGTGGATAGGAGGACGGTTTTAAGCAGGGAGGGAAGTAGTTAATACCTGCCGGCAAATTTCACCAAATACTAACAAGTTATTATTTGAGAATTTCTTTACTCTTTACATTTTTCTTTTCAGAGATTTGCAGCGAATCAGTGAACTTGAGCCAAAGATTGCTGCCACAGCCGAGTTATATTCCATGTACATCGACTGCCAACTCACACTTGCAAAGGTAATGTATACAGAACAATACACTCCAATTCCGAGCACCTATTAATTGGGAGATTCTCCCGCCAAGACCACTTTCAAACAGGAGATTTCTGTTCAATGTGCAAGTAGCCCATAAAACCCAGAAAGTTGGGAAGTTTGTGGCTTATGGACATTATAAAAGCTACTATCTAATGCTTTAGAAGATGATATTTCTTTCATTTGCAGTAACTTCTCATTTTTTTCCAAAAATCTTATCTGATGGACTAGTCAGGCTTCGATCTGTATGTGGTAATAATCATGATTGGTCATAGTCATTTTTTAAACATTTCGAATTTGCAATGGACATATAATAATGATGAAAACATATCTTGATTACTCTCTCTTTGACTCTCTGGGCAACAGGCTCTGAACAGTTATGCATTGAATTGTTTATTTTGATTAAAATCATTCAATTTTATATGTGTTGTGATTCTTACTGAACTTTAATTTTACCTTGTTTGGCAGGCTCTGAGCGGTGATCATTGGAACGTTCCTGCCATGTTATGTCCTCAGCAGAGTGCCGAGACAGCCCTAGCTGCGGCAGAAAGGGTAAGTACATACATGTACTGTACAAGGTGAAATTTGTGCTAGAGTTTTACTTTCGCAAATTTTGCGATCATGAATTCATCCTTTCATTATTCCTCTGCGCTTCCCTCTTCTTTGACATGTCTTGTGTGTACATGGAATTTACCCTACTTCTTCTTACTATTGTGTATATTATTATACTGAATTTTCTCATATTTTTATTCATTAGAATACCCATAGATTTGTGTACAATAATTTGTAAGACATTGAAAATAACTCGCTATTGTGTGAAATGGTCTGAAATTTAGTGAATTTGCTCACACACTAAAATATTGACTTTTAAATTACTTGTGAATAGTTTGATTTCCCACTTTTTATAATTGAATGGTATGGTACATTATGAAAAGAGAAGGTGATGAGAATGAAATATGATTGCTTAAACTAGCTTCACCAGATGGTTTGATCAATATGGTTGAAAATTCAATGTTTGCGGATGCATGATTCAGTCAATGGCAGGCAATTTTTATTATTGAAGGATTCTTACATAAAACATACTAACACATACGGGGTAACAAACTTTTCATCAAAGTTGGTGGATGGGAAAACTACAATTTATCATGTGATTAACTTTTGACCAATATTTTATTGTACGGCTTGATTCTAAGTATGTGGGGTATAACATTTATTAACTCTCCAACATGTAGGTGATAGAGCTGAGCTACCGACTCCAGCATGTCTACGTTGGTTGCAGTGAGTCAGAGCTTGCCATGGTACAACAGCTGAGACTGCGTGCTTGGGCCCTGCAACTTGTGGTACAACTGAGAGGAAGTGGCAGCAGCAGTGGTAGCAGTGGTAGCTCGTCCAGTCAACTTGCACAGAGGTTTCTTATGAGAGCATCAGCCATGCAAGAGTGAGTTTTATGATGATCTGGAATATGCTTCAATGATACATGAATCACATTTTTACACTCTTTTGATTCATGTTCTCTAATTCTTGTATCTGTATTGCTCTTGCTTTTAAATATGCATGTTTTTATTATCAGGACTAAATGAACAAAAATATTAAATGATATTGTTATCCTCTTTTGATATTTGGGAATGAATCATATGAAAATAAATAAACTAATTTGTCCGAAATTTTGTATGTTATATTGAGATGCTTAAATTATCCTGTCTAGGAGATTTTGATGCCATATTTAATTTTTTTAGCTGATATTAGTGAGTGCTGACTAAATCCTATGAAATCTTGATTTTGATTGGATGAAAAGCATGGTATCTGAATGTTGATATAGTAACTGTTGGAGAATGATTGCTTGTTGCTGTGACAAACTTCATAAAACGCCCTCCAGGACGGTGTTTCACCAAATTGTTCTTTAAGTAATGCACGACAACTTTTCATCCGCTCACACTTTTTCTTCTACATTTCCTCTGCAGGCACTTCACATCAGCAAGCATCACGCCAGACTCGTTCACGCATGCCGTCTTTTCCCAAGTCCTGAAGCTCTCCGCAGCCCGACATGGCATCCTGACCAAATTCCTGCAGCCACTCCTCCTCCAAAACCGAGCGCCTGTCCTGAGCCTAACCAACACCATCAGCTGTGTGTCGGCGGAGATACGCGAGCCTGCGGGCGGGAGCGATAATCCATTGCGCTTCACCGCGGGGCTCACGCTCGGTCTGTTCGTGGACGCAGAGCTGGCGAATGTTCGTGATTTGGAGCGGGTTCGAATCCAGGTGAGATTTAGGAACATGCACAAGTTCTATAAGATTCAATTGGGGAATTTGACTGTATGCCATTGAAATTGTAACTTTGATGAGGTTTTCCTTTGATAGTGCTATGGCATCTGACTCATCATTCCCTAAGTGGACAGAACTCAGCAATGTTCATGTGGAAAGATCATGGTTTTGATACGATGTCAAATTGTTTGTTACTTTTACTTGTTGACCATATTATATAATTCTCCTTATCATAATCTACATATACGTAGCTGCTATTAACCGATGATATAAACAATGTCATGCATTTGTAGTCCAGCCATTTCTTCGGTCCCAAACGATTTAACTGGGAAAGTTTGAGTTCAACAGTTTTGAGCTGGAATTTGTAGGAATATTTGTCTCACCAACAAAAAAATCAAAAAAAAAATCAAAGAAATCACATTGTACTTGTTTTCACCAAGTGACGGTAGACAAAGGGTATTGTTGCATGGAAGAAAAAATCACGAATAATTGCAAGCACATCCATCGAAATGCATATTAATTTTATAGAAGAGTACACTTCAATGAAATTGTAACTGGTTCCATGCAACATGACTTTTGGCCACTGTCGCTTTGTGAACACTCCAACGATATTGCCTTACTCAAAATTCATTAACAGAAGTATTTTCATCTTCATTGCTTCAAGTTGTTATCTATAATTGGGCATATCTTTCTTTCCTTGGCAGGTGCGCTTCCCAGACTCGAGGGTGCAGTTGTTCATCCCTCGTACTAGCGATTTCAGAACCCTAGGCAACCTGAGACATCGCTTCATGACAGAGATCTATCTTTCACATGGATTGTGGTCCGGTAAGGTTATTTCAAATTCATCTTTTATTTCAGAGTGCAGTGGAAAATCAGTAAAGCTAGTTAATTGTTGTACATGTAGATCCTCATTATTCATCCAGTGAATTCTCGCCACGAACAAGAGGCAATAACAAATTATAACTTACTATATCGTTCATATTGCTCTGTTGGTGCCTGGGTATTAAAGTTTTGTTTACGAAACTATACACAAGTAATGTCTCTCATTTATGGATAATAAAGATTTTCTTCCTTCAAACATGAAGGGAGTACATTACGTATGCTGTATTGAAGAAACGCCTCATGGTGGAATGATCATTGATTTTAGGAAATATATCAAGTGAAATGTAAAGCAGACATGATTTTTCACTCAAAAGCTAGCAATAATAATCATACATGCACAAATGAGCACAAATGGGAGTGGGTATCACAGCTCTTTACAATGAATCTAAAAACATTTCTGTTAGTTTGTGTTTTGCTTCTGTAGTTTTATTTTGTTTTTAAAATACAAATTCCGAGGGGCAATGGAAGCTATTTTTCATGTCAGGAATTTTTTATACCACATCTCCTTTACTGGTTTCACTTTTTAAGTTATTTCACAATATTTTGTAATGAAACTAGGAAGTTATAATTTTGTTAAGCCTAAATGCAGTGAACAGGGATGCCGGGGTAGAGAGGAACAAAACTTACAGTTCATTTGCTTTCACTTTTAAAGATGTATCCCATAACTCTGTTACATAGCATTGAGTTATCCACCATATCAAAAAGGAATATTTAGTAATCTAAGTTTTGTCTGTTCACCCTAGCATCCCTGATAGCCTCGTTTTATGGTATCCTCAAGACTTATCATGGTCTTTGATTATTTCATCAAATGTCATGTCAATTCCACCCCATCTGAATTTTGTCCCTGTTTGCCCCCATTTTACAGTATTCCCAGACTTATCATGACCTTTTAATTATTTTATCTAAAGTTCATCTCAATTCGCTCTTCTTTTTGTTTGATAACAGAGCCATGCCAAGTTGAGGTAAGCATAGTGATGGCGTATGAATCCAATGTACCGGACCATTCCACTTCATCCAAAGGGGAGACATCATCAAGTAGCTCAGGAGGGACAGTTGAATTGTGCAAACCTGTCAAGGTGTTTCTCATGCCCAAGCCAGCGAAGAGATGATCAGAATTTTCTGATGATTATTTCCCTAAGGAAGGAATTTATGAAAAGAGACTCTATGTGTAGGACAATGATTGTTTCACAGCAAATTCAATCACTATTCCTCTCTCAAATTTGGCAACAATATTACTAAAAGGTGTTAAAGAGTTAAACATTGCTAATGTTGAAGGAAATATAGTGATTTTACAATTGTTAAATGTCTTGCCAATTGAAGGACTTTAGTGATTATATGCATTTAAGATTTTCCCTGTTTCAAACAAATATTGGTAGAACAATGGCAGTGTTCAAACTTTTTGTAGATTTTTTTTCTCTGTCTACTCATGTGTCTGGTATATTTTTTAGAGGCCGAATCAAGTTATTGAACCCAAACTCCAATTATGCTCGATCGACCTGAAAGGTTTAATCGTTGATTATAATTTAACTTTGTGTTTCATAAAGCTGTGCGTAGATCTATGCATGACTGTGCAATCGACTGGTGATCCTTTCTCGCACTCAATGATAATCCCTGGTGCTGATACGCTACGGAGAAAGGATCACTGGTCGATGGTACAGTCAAGGGTAGATCTACGTATTGCTTTATGAAACACAACCCTGGGGTGTGATCCAAAATACTGCCCATATCCTACTTGAATGGGAGAGGATGATGTATGGCTTATAAAATGATTTGCATGCCATCTGTGTATGTTCTGGTTTTCGTTGTCTCATTTGACCCACAAAGGCCAGCTAATTGCATATATGGTGTTATATGTTGTTGTTTTGTAATAAATAAACCTTGTAAATGCACAAAATGTAATAGTCTGTTTTATGATGCATGAGATGGAATATATATGGATTTGGTATCTGTCATACGATCACTTTCTTTGAAAAAGGAATACGTTCAAATCTGTCTATTTGGGCCATCCAATATAAATCCCTCCAGATGAAAATATGTGTTAGAGAAAGTAGAGTTCACCTATGTACAGTGGCCACTTTTTCTGTTCCCTTGGATGGCAACCGCATTTGAAAATCAATGGGGTCTACCTCTATTTATAAACATTGCTTGTGACAAATAGCTCTGGGTAACTTATGACCAAGGTTTCCGAGTAAAACAGAAAAAGAGAAGATATAAGCTGACAAGTAAAATATTGAGGAAAATTTAATAGACAATTATTAATTTTCTAATTACAAGGATGAATCGAAATACAAAGCCACATTTACCAGCAAAGTAATACAGTCAACTTGCCTAAGTTGGTCCAATATAATCTCTTCTCCTTATATGCTATTGTTTTACCCCTTGTAAGTTTAATTTTCTCTAGATGAAAGTCATTTCTTCATTCCTAGTAGATTCAACTTTGGCAAAGTTGTATTTTAAAAGTATATATATATATATATATATATTATGGTGATGTACATAATTATGCATTTGAGCAGGATCACTCTGCAGCGGATATGCTCCACAAGTGGCCCATACTTTCCTGAAAACATACATGGATTTAATCGTATGCTCAGCTGCTCCTTGTCTCTTAAACTAGCCAAAGCCCATTCACATAGAAGCCCCAATTCAACCTAATGCTTTGTTATGTTGAGTCCTGACTTCATCCTGATTAGCCTTATTAACTGCCCCTGAACCATGAGGGACACATAATTCTAATCACAGAGGACTCAACTAGACAAAGCATCGTGATGAATTGGGGCTTCTGTATGGCTGGGGCTTTACCAATTAGTCTTTGGAATTGTGATGTATTTGAAACCTCAAAAGTCCGAATGAAAGGTCAATCTAGTGAATTTCTTCTTTTCTTTGACTAATTTGGCTTATATTTGGAGGAGCAAAAATGTTCACATCTAAATGATACCTACAAATGCCAATCAGCATCATCACAGATATGCCAACCATCCCAGAATATTAGTGTGCAAGAGTTCAAATTTGGAGAAATATGAACAACTCAACAGCTGAACAAAAGTGAGGGAAACGTGACAACAGTAACCATACTCTTAGCCATTCACTTTTGATGAAAGACTTGATATCATATGAAAATATGTCTCATGCATATTTCAGGAAAAGTTGGCATCTCTGTAATTATTCTCCTCCTCGTCATCGCCATGTTAAAGTCCCATTCTTTTGAATGTTTCAAAATTAAAAAAATATATTCTTTAAACGTAAGATGCAGTTCCAAGAGTCTGACATTGCATGCAATTTGTAGAGTGCATATATTCACTCTTCAGAGTGTTCAAGGTGATTTTTGTATTATTACCCTAGCTTTGGCCCAACATACATCACAATATACAGCACTCCGAGGAATAAATATCCTTGCCTAGTCAGATACACATTCACCTGACCTGGGTCGAGTGCAGAACAAACGCCATGGATGAGTCTAAACTCATGACATTCTGTTTGAAAGGCGAGATTGAGAATCACACCATCAGGACACTTCTACACTCCTCAAAAAACAGGATGGTGTTTCATGAAAGTTATCTCCAGCGACGAGCAATCAATTTCTGACAGTTACCATAGCAACAGTCAGAGATAGTGTTTCTCATCCAATCAAAATAACATATTTCATTGGATTAGTCATTGCTGACTAATTGTCACTGGCGACAATCTTAATTAAACGCCCTCCAAGAATCGTTAACCTGCTTCTTAGCAGACAACATGATGAAAACAGCAAATCTCCTTGCAAAATGAACGGTAAAGCATTCAAGAGTCTTTTGATTATCGGTCTATCTTTGAGGGCTACGTGAATAGACCACTCCCGAAACGATGATAGAGAATCCCTACATGTCTCTTCAGCGGATCAACAATCATGTACGCAAACGTCTGACGATGGTCTTGATCACATGGGTAGTATTGATATCCATCTTTGTCCTGAAAGAAAGAAACAAAAATTAGGAAATTATGAAAGAATCCATCCAAAATACAGAGGGAGAATCCAGTGAAATAAGATCCCAAGTCACTTTATATACAGTCAAACATATATGTATAACAAAATATTAACAATGGCATGTTTGTGGTCTAACTCTTTGATTTCTATTGTATTTTACCCCTGATATAACAAGGATTCAACATAAAGATGTAATTTCTTTGGTCCCAAAGACCTCATTATAATGAATTTGTACCTCTTTCATGGTCTTTACTGTAAGCACACTAACACATTCAGATCAAGCTTAAGTCCCGGTCACATAGAAGCCCGGAAGCAACACGATTGAACATGACTCTTTGTTAAGTTCACAGTTAACTGCCTCCAAAAAAAAAGAGTCTAATGAATTGTGTTGCTTCCGGTGTCCTATGTGACTGGGGCTTTACAAACAATCCATTTCGTATGGTAAAAAAAAATTAAATTACCTACCCATGCTTTGACTTTGAATACATGTGATATGACTCTCAGCTCTTTGGTTGATGCATCTTTTTGGACACTGCAAAAAAAGGAACAAATCATGTGAAAATTACTATCTCTGTCGCAATGAAGATTTGAGGCTTTCCATGATGAGTGAAGATAGTCATAAGAAGAATGCAAATAAGAGGACAGTCAAAAATTCCTAGACTTTTGGACAATGATGTATCCCTCTTGTGGTCTATTTCCCAACATCAACGGTTCTTTCATATTTGAATTTTAGCCTATTCATAGCTTTTGTCCACATATTCCAATATTTTTAATCCATTCATATTCATTTATTGAGAGATTAATTGTATCTCTATGGGAAAACCCAAGGTACCCATTTCATAAAGCTGTTCTTCAAGGTACACATGACTGGTGACCCTTTCCTGTACACGTAGAGTCATGCATATCTCTACAAACAGCTTAATGACACAAAATCCTGTGTTCTTATTTTGCCCACATCAAATGTGGAGGAATATTTTTAAAAATATAATGAAAATGAAAAACTTTTACCTAACTACTGTCCCATCTTTTTTTCAATAGCACTCAATCAAAAACAACAATTTGGGGGCCTTACCTGATAAGATCTTTGTAGAGCTGTTTAGTCGTGTCTAAATAAGGTGTAATGCTATCTTCATACTGGCATAGGGAACCACCAAGACACAGGTGCTCAAACAGGCAAAAGAGAAACTGTTCTCTTTCTTTCTCAGAGTAGACTTCGTAGTTGTCGGAGTCTTCTAACAGAATCATCTGAAAGCAGAGAGAAATTATACAGGATTATACATAATTGATCATATATAGTCATGGTGATGTATATAGATGAACTTCATTTAAATGAAGCACCGTATATGCACCAGTGTCCGGCCCCTTAAGAAGTTTTGGTCTTTCTAAAGCCACAAAATCTAACATATCAAGTTTATTCTAAGGGTATCATTTAGCCGAAATTATGGGCTTTAAATTGATGCACATAACTTAATGAAGTGCTCCTGTACATTTGCATAGCAATTGGTGATCACCAAGCAACAAGGGGCAGGTGTAGCCGGTCCCCTGCCTTGTGATTTGAGCCTTCATAGGGATTGTGTTGAAGCTCACATGCTCTTATTAATGCGTACGCATCTAACTTTGGTGTGCGCCATAGACAAGTTACATGGGGCTTAGGGGCTGGGTACTGGTTCAAATACAGTACATTACAAAAGTTCGGTAGGGACAAAACAGAGATTCTTAATCAAAGCTGTCGATTGACAGGTACCTTTCTAACTTCATCAGATATTGTGAAATCTTCAAAGAATTCATCAAAACATTTGACGATGCGCCCTCCCTCTCTGACGAGTTCCTCCTCATTGAGACGATCAAAGAAAGTCATTGATGTTATAGAGCATGGTACTGGATTGGCCTCGACCCTCTCGGCAGAGAAACCTGGGTGAAGTGAGAGAAAATGAGGAAAATTTGGCATAATTTTCTTCAACATTATTAAATATCGTTTTCATCAGCAACATAACAAATCATCACCTTCATTATCATTATGATAACAAACACCATCATTACCAATATCAATACCAACACCAGCATCAACACCATCATCATCATCAGGATCATTTTTATTACTACAATCATCACAAACCTCATCACTATAACTACTGCTATCATTTTCATGGTCGTCATAACCATCATCACCATTCCATACAACACCATTATCATCATAGTCACAAACACTTAATTAATTATCATCTTCAACACCATCACCATCATCATCATCATCATCATTATCATTGTTCATCATCATCACCACCACCACACCATCAATACAATACAGTGGACACTCAGTATAAGGAGGTGCTTAAGACCATCAAAATTACCTTGTTATAGCAGAGTTGAAAAACAACAGTTATAAAGAGTTGGGACCAGATTTTAACCTCTTTATATCAGATAATTCGTTATATCAGATCTCTTTAAACTGAGTTTCTACTGTACAATGTATTGTATTTTATCTTGAAACCAAAATGTTAAGCACTTTTTTCAGGAAAGTTAATTTTCCTTCTGGACAAGTGATTTTCAGGCCATTTCTGAGTTTGCTTGCCCAACCTAACTACCTCAATCACAATAACCATCACAACCTACATCATGAGACGCTATTATTTTGCTCAATCCGACCATTTCATATCTACACCTATAATATAGCATTTAAACACGCCATCTCTCTAGTCACCTATTCAGAGGCGCGAGACAAATTATCTAATATTATTACCCGGCCACCTACAGTGCAAGTCAAAATATTTTGCTTTACCTATTATCATTATAAAACTAAGGACAACAAGATCACAATGGAATCACTGAACCATATATTGTTCTCAGCATTTATAGTGATGACAGGTAGTAAAGAATTCTGACTTGTTACATATTTCACCTGGAGGACCCCATGATCCACTATCTGATAAGGCTCCTAACGTTGCCAGGACCACTGGGTCTTGAAAGAAATCCTGAGAGGAAATATCAGAATATTGACAAAGATGTAATTTGGCACTCATAAATAAAATACCATTTGGGGTAAATCTACAGATTTCTTTCATGTACATATATTATTTAGAAATCTATCTGTAGTGAAATTCTTTATTAAAAAAAATGACCATACACTGTAAAATAATAATGAATAGAGTGAAAATGAGGGAGAGTTCTAAATAGAAGGATGATATTTTTGTTCTGGTCTGGACATGCTATCCAATATTGCTATATTTAGCAAAGATAAATTCATTAATTCCTTGGTATGTAAATAAAATCAACCACCTTAAAAAGTTGTGTGAAGTTAAAATTAGTTTCATGCAAACAGGTCAACAAACAAACAGCATCCACTGCTTGAGACCTTGCACTACCAAATCATTTAGTTGCTGAAAAGGCTTTGTTGAGAGTAAAGGCAGGAGCAGAATAGCTTAAAAATATAACATGCATTTTTTTTTCATATCTAGAAAAATCTAAAAATCCAATGAAAATTTATACAATCAAATAAGAAATTAAACAAGTGTGAATGTGTGAAATGATATTCATGCTAATATTATTTTTTTTAAATGCCTGCATGAATCATAACCCTTTGATATTTTTCTTGCTGTAAAGAATTTATAAAGGCACTCAACATAAATACATACCAATGCAAAGTCATCCTTTTGGTAAGCTTGAAAGAGTTGGTCATAGCTGAAATACTGCGCAAAAATTCGACCTTTCATCCCCCTATACATTTGAAACAAAATCAAT
>BQKZ01007457.1:24003-39973 GCA_036244855.1 Temnopleurus reevesii | reverse complement strand
TTCATACAATAGTGAAGTGATTCCGAGTGAAAAGTTGCCTGGGTTAGTTGTGTTTCCTTTGAACGTTATATTCACATCATCGGTGTTATCTGTTGTTGTTGGTTCAGTCCAAGACACTGTAGCAAAGTTCTGCCCTGGGTTCATAGGTAGAGATTGACTGGAAGGGCAGTTATGTATTACAGGATGTTCGTCATCTGCATAATGAAGAAAGACAAAAAGGAAGACAATTTAGGAATTAAAAACCTCATATTGGTAGGTGTAGAGGGGTTTCTGTCTTAGGTGGACTTTATATTCTTATGGTCTACTAGAATATCAAATTGGCTAAAAAAAAATTGTCGTATTTTTAGCTTTGTTCCAATTTCCTGTATTCATTATGCGATTAGTGAGAAAAAGTGAGAAAGTATGTAGAAAATATTTTGGTGAAATTTTGCTTCATATATATCGTGCGAAATTACTGCAATCTTACTCCAAACAATTTGCAGTAGTACTGAAATTTTACTGTGACCATTAGCAGCTGTAATAAAATGTTAATTCCGAGTAAATAAAACATATTTCATTTCTTTATTACTCAAGAGAGATACATACCTCTAACAACTATATCAAACATGCATGTTGCAATATTCCCTTCTCCATCAACAGCTTCATACAATAGTGAAGTGATTCCTAGTGAAAAGTTGCCTGGGTTAGTTGTGTTTCCTTTGAACGTTATATTCACATCACCGGTGTTATCTGTTGCTTTTGGTTCAGTCCAAGACACCGTAGCAAAGTTCTGTCCAGTGTTCATATGTACAGACTGACTCGAAGGGCAGTTATGTATCACAGGATGTTCGGTATCTACACATGGTGGATGAGCGAAAATGTAGAGAGTATAATGGGGCATTTTTTTCGGGGTTGCGTATAGGTTTGCTAAATAAATGCAGTGACCAGATTTTCTATTAGGCTTTAAGAAGGAAATTGTGAGAGTATTTGTTTTTACCCTATTTGAAAACTGCTGACGAATGACTATTCCGTCAATACATATACTGGCCATGAATTGCTAACCGATTCATAGTTTAGTACTCTACCAAGTTAACATAAAGAGCAGAATTACTTTGTCGATTTATGAGGAGACGATGACAAATTGACATGAATAATCTACTGTCGAATATATCAATAATTTCAGAACTTTTTAATGTAACTTACCCATTACCACTATGTCGAACATGCATGTTGCAATATTTCCTTCTCCATCAACAGCTTCATACGATAGTGAAGTGATTCCGAGTGAAAAGTTGCCTGGGTTAGTTGTGTTTCCTTTAAACGTTATATTCACATCATCGGTGTTATCTGTTGCTTTTGGTTCATTCCAAGACACCGTAGCAAAGTTCTGTTCATGGTTCATGGGTACAGACTGACTCGAAGGGCAGTTATGTATAACAGGATGTTCGGTATCTGCAAATTTGAGGATGTTTTTGAGCGAAAATTGAGATAATGTAATGGTTCATTTAATGATTGTGCTTTTAGGGGTTGTATATACTAGAGTAAATATGTGGTATGCAGGTTTGCAAAACAAATGCAGTGAACAGATTGTCTATTAAGACAAACTTTTGTGAGGTTGTTCACCTTTTTTGCCATTCTGTTAAGCTGCGCATGAATGATCATTCTCGTAACAGTGTCTTCTTGCGCATAGACACTGGCTATGCAATGATACCTACTTATAGTTAATTATACAAACGGAAAATGGAATCATTTTGTCAAATCATGATACATTTATAATATCATGAGAAGATGAACGCTTGGCATGTATAGTGAAGGTCTAAAAAAGTTTTACTTCCAGATTTGCAGAAATTACAGGAATACTAATTAGGTAACTTACCGCTCTCGACTATTTCAAACATCTGAAGAGGATTTACTTCCTGATGTACAGTTATTACACTAATAATGATATAACTTACCTGTAACAACTATGTCGAACATGCATGTTGCAATATTTCCTTCTCCATCAACAGCTTCATAAAACAGTGAAGTGATTCCGAGTGAAAAGTTGCCTGGGTTAGTTTTGTTTCCTTTGAACGTTATATTCACATCATCGGTGTTATCTGTTGCTGTTGGTTCAGTCCAAGACACCGTAGCAAAGTTCTGTCCAGTGTTCATAGGTACAGACTGACTTGAAGGGCAGTTATGTATAACAGGAGGTTCATCATCTGTATAATCATGAAACACAAGATCTTAAATAATGCTATGGCTTAATTTTGCTGAACATTGAACGTATGTCCCTATTCCTTTTACGGGTATAAAAAGAATAGCTGAATTATCAGGTAACTGACAATATACTCACAATTTTCATTAAGAAATAAAGAAGTATCAATAATATAATTTGATAACATTTCTCTTCATATTCATTAGTTGCAAAGCTGATATGAGTAACGAAATGATCATTCTGAGTAAGTAAAAAAATATATTACATTATTCATTTTATCATTCAAGAGAAAGACTTACCTCTTACAACTATGTCGAACATGCATGTTGCAATATTTCCTTCTCCATCAACAGCTTCATACAATAATGAACTTATTCCGAGTGAAAAGTTGCCTGGGTTAGTTGTGATTCCTTTGAACGTCATAATCACATCACCGGTGTTATCTGTTTCTGTTGGTTCAGTCCAAGACACCGTAGCAAAGTTCTGTCCATGGTTCATAGGTACAGACTGACTCGAAGGGCAGTCATGTATAACCGGTTCTTCGGTATCTAAAAATCGAGGGTTATTCAAGATTTAATATAGATAGATAGATCGATGAAGAGATTATGAAATGAAACCCATTGCAGCTCAAAAGCTAAACTGTAGGTTGATTTACAAAACGTACAGATATGAAATATCAATGATTTTATTTTAAATTTAGATTCAATATAATAACAGTGTTGGCAAATCATCAACGAAAAATAAATATGTTAACTATAAAAACGGAATATCCCAAATCGTATGGTTAACTGAATTTGTGAAATTTAATTAAGAAAAACCCTCTCAATACTTGACAGAGAAATATGAAGATGGGTTTTCTTCTCGACGGCGCCCTCCTCAGTCCAATATCGGATTGAAAGATAAATTTGTTCAACATGCTCTGCGAGTCTTAGGGTTCTTATATTTGAAGCGCGTTTCTTTTTGGTTGAGTGCACGACAATGTGGATGAAATTCTTGCCGATGATAATTATTGCCATGCTTGGTACTCAAACCTTGGCCCTCAACATGAAAGGCAAGAATCAGAACCACTACACCACGACACTTCCACGTTACAGAATACTGTAATCTTACTGCAGTCATTGACAGTAGCATTGTATTCCCAATTGAGATCATGTGGGGTAGTACTGCCAACTATTTGAAAGCGGCTGCCTATCTACTGCAGAATATTGGGGTAGTATTGTAATCATACTGCGGATCATTTGCAATAGTACTACAATCAAACTTCAAACCATATGCAGTAGTACTGGCATCCCACTGCAGACCATTTGTAGTAGTATGCAATCTTACTGCAGACCACTGGCAGTAGTGGTGGATTCATACTGCAGTATTTTGGCAGAAGATTTGCTATGTTTCTGTGGACTACTTGCAGCAGTACTGCAATCTCACTGCGGTACATTTGCAGCAGTATCGCGATCTAAATGCGGATTATTATCCTTCTGCGGACCTTTGGCAGAAATTTTGCTATCTATCTGTGGAATACTTGTAGTAGTACTGCAATCTTACGGCAGACAATTGGTAGTAGTACTGCAATCTTCCTGCAGACCATTTGAAGTAGAACTACAATATCTTACAACATACCATCTGCAACAGTACTGCTATCCCACTGCAGACCATTTACAAAAGTATTGCAATTATACTATTGGAGCAGTACTGTAAACCAATTGAAAGAGGACTACCTTCATATTTTGAAAAATAATACCGTAATTTTACTGCAGCCCATTTCAAATATTTCTTCATTCCTATTCCAGACGTTTCAAAAGTGCTTCAATTAATCACTCTATTCAATTTCGGATCACGCAATGTGATCTTACTCTAAAGCAATTAAAGAATTACTGCAACGCTATTGCAAAATTACTTCCGTAGCGTCATCTAATTTGCTATGTTTTCTTTTATATGTAGATCACGTTTTATCATGAAACTGTACTTTGTGTTTTCGGCAGGACTGTCTTGCAATTAGATCATAGCATTTGTCTTGAACGACACCATCCTGTCTTTTAAAGAAAAGTCGAACAAACACATCATTCAAATACTGCAATACTGCAGTGGCATTGCAATATATGCCCAGTACATTTGATATTGAAGTACCCTTGCAACACAACGGCAGTAGAATCGAAGAGCTTATCACAAGGAATTAGAATTTCAAGAAACTTGCACTGCAACATATCATTATCACAGTATTTGTATTCCCATTAACAACATCACTCACAAAAAGAAAAGACATTTTTTAAAATAACTACCTAACACCTATTAATGTCCCTCATAATTATATCTGTACCCTGCCCCCACTTTTCCAACACTCTTAACATAGATCATTTGCTATAAGACAAAACCTACCACTGACAACTATGGCAAACATGCAGGTCGCCTTGTTTCCCGAGGTATCTACTGCTTCGTATGATAGATGGGTGACTCCAAGAGAAAAATTTCCTCCATTTTGAACACTTCCTATGAAGTTTGCAGAAGCGACCATAACGTTGTCCAGTACCTTCGGAGGTTTCCAAGATACTATTGAATAATCCTCACCAGGTTCCATGAAAACAGATTGGGTGGGTGGGCACTTTGAAAATGTTGGCTCTTGGGTATCTAAGTAAATGAAACATGGATTCTGAACGGTACGTAAACAAACAAAGCAAATTGAAATGGCTTGACGTTGACAAATAATTTAACAAAGGCTCTGGGATTTTGTGAATATATCGCAGGTCTCATTGCAATACCTTGGACATATTTGTAAAGTATCTTCATAATCCATAATGTAAAGAGTGAAAACTATTGCATTTTACCTCGATAAATGTATTTGGGGGTAATTGGAGTATTATTTGATACCGGGTAATAACAATGTTGAAAAGAAATCCACAGACATTGGCTCCGTAACATTTGGAATACCACAAAAATGGAACATTTTGCAATATGAAATCGCCCAAATATTCCCACCTCACCCCCTCCCCCCCCCCCCCAAAGAAAAAGGTTTTCGGCCTGAGTGTACATCCATAATTTATTCACTGTCTTGTAAAGGACTACCCCCCGCCCCCCCCAAAAAAAAAAAAGAATAAGAAGAAAAAATACATATATGTCTCACCTAAGACTTGAATGGAAAAAGAACACTCGGTTTCATGACCTGCTTTGTCCGCTGCAACGTAGATGACAGTGTACGTTCCGATTGTGTATTGCATACCATTCCCAACGCTGTTATTGTACACAACCACTCCGTCGCTTACAACCCCATACTGCAGCTCAAACGAGCCAGAGTTGTCAGAAACAATAGGCTCCACCCAGGAGACGTTGGTGGTGCTATCCCCAGGCGCTGGTTTAAACGTTGCATTCAGCGGACAGTAGCCGAATATTGGTGGTTCGTCATCTGCGCGGAAAAATGTAATGTATGGGAATTTTTGATCAAATTTCTCAAGAGTGGCTGATCATGCGGCAAGGCCCCAACAAATATTTCGTGGATACCCAGTACATCTGACCGACCGTCCGAAAATGGCTTGACCTAAACTTTTTCGCTTTTCACTCGAATAAAAAATACTAAAATGATATGAAAACATGAGAAATATAATCTGAAAGGTCAACTATGAACTTTAGTAAAATTATGAATAAACGGCTGCAATAAATCATTCAAAATCGTTTTCAGAAGTTTTATGGCTCTTTTATAAGTCTTATTTTGTATATGAAATCAGTTCCAAAAATTGATTAAAAAAGAAAAAAAAAACATTGTCCGACCGATCGATGCAGATATCAAAAAAAATTATTATGTGGGCATGTAAACAATTGTTTTTGTAAGTAATCGTATTATAACCTACTGTTTTAAGAATTCCATTTAATCCAATACTGCTCCATTTATTTTGATCTCCAAAAGGTTGAATCAATAAATGTATCTGTACCCATGTCTATATCTACGAAAGCAATTTATTCTTTTTATATCAAACATTAAAGAAGTTTCTTTTTCAACAATAAGATATAATAAACTGATTGTAGAGAAGTGCATGAGATACGTCATATCACTTGACAAAACGTTGTCAATTGGCAGGATAAACAACTGTTTAGTTATAATTTTAAAATAGTCATATCTTTCTCATCTATGGATCGGTTTGCTTCTAACTTTTTCATTTGTTCTTCCACTTTTTGCTTCTTCATCGATGGAAGATTTTTCTTGGTCCGACCCAGACTTTAACTTTAATAAAAAGTGACAGAAGATTATAGGAAAGTAGCACTGAATCTTACCGACAACAGTGATGTTAAAGGTACAGTTTACGCTGTTCCCGGCTTGGTCATAAGCACTGTAGCCGAGTGTTGCATGACCAATGGGGAACACACTGCCGTTTGATGTTTTGCCGACAAACTCCAGAACCGGAAGGGTTTCATTGTCAACCAGGACAGGGGCAGACCACGTGACCTGCTCTCCCGCGTTGGAAGTCGGGATAGTTTTGGAAAGCTGGCATTCCAGAGAGGGTGGATTTGTGTCGTCTGCAAACAAGTTTCATAGGACATATTTTATTTTGATTTAAATTTATCTTCCATTTCAATAACATTATGTAATCATCTTTATTTCACTTATATAAAGAAGTTACATAAATAAGAAACACAGGTCCTCCGTTAAGATAAGTGACACATATTCAACTCAATTAACATGAGGCAGGGTATACAGAAATAACATTATATGACGCAAAACAGATATAGCAATGAATTCACAAGTAATCCAAGATTGGTTCATAATCATGATAATGAGTATAGGTCATATATGTTTGATCGTTAGAGCTTTTTGCTCATTTATATCCACTACCTTGCTGTGATCACTGTCAAGACACAAATTTGAACATGAAATTATAATGATGTTTCAACACAAATACTAATATTTGCATATTATCAATTACAAAAAAGATTTATGATACACTATATCTGAACAGCGAAGCTTTTTAAGTTACATAACATTGATAGATAAATAAGTAAATACTTGTTGTAGGAGTAATTACAAATTTGCGAGTTAACGAAAGTACACTACGAGACAAACTAATAATCTCTGACAATAATAATTTTTCCTATTTGCGCAAAATCAAGTCGAACGCTAGATCAATGCTTCTTTGCATTGCTCTTATTATCGGAACCTGCTTATTGTTGTGTCTGAACAGTTCAATACTCTGCGTACGGATCTATTGTCCCATGACCAACTTTATTTTACGAAAGTAGTTTATATCTTGTTAAATATGATTTTAAAAATGTTATAACACAATATAAACTATTTCCGTAAAATGAAGTTGAACGCCAATTCAATGCTCTTTTGCTCTTTATATCGGAGTCGGCCTATTATATGATTGTTGTGTCCGCACAGTTCAATTCACGGCAAACGGATCTAATGTCCCATGACCAACTTCATTGTACAGAAATATTTTATATCTTCAATATGATTTACAAAATGTTAATCAACACGATATAAACATGCCGAACGGATCTAATGTCCTCTGACCCACTTTATTTTACGGAAGTAGTTTAATTATATCTTGTTAAATATGATTTAAAAAAAAATGTTATAAAACATTATTATCTATATGAGAGTTTTAAGCCGTACAATATTAAGCCATATTGTACGGCTTCAATTTCACGCTTGCACAAAGCAGTGACCAGCCTTCTGGTATATGTAAGGATAATAATAATTATATTGGATGGCTTCATTTCATGAAATACCGGGAATATTGCACTCGTTAGGGCCAATATTGCACTCATCTTCGATTCGTGCAATATTGCCCTAACTCGTGCAATATTGCCCTAACTCGTGCAATATTCCCTGGTATTCCATTTATTGCCATCCAATATTATATAAATATAAACCATTTCCGTATAATTAAGTGGAACCCTAATTCATCGCTCCTTTGTAGTCCTATTCACATCGGAGCGACCTTGTGATTGCTGCATACGCACTGATCTACGTACGGATCTATTGTCCCATGACTCACTTTATTTTACGGAAATAATATATCTGTTGTTAAAACAAATACATCTGGGTTTTCTTTTAGAAAGGCGCTTAAAGTGCTCTTACTGAATAAATGAATGGATGGCGAGTACACAAATATTATTACGTACATGTATTCTTTATTCTGCATTCATGGCTGTCCATCTGCCCTTAACATAAATTTGTGTGTGCGCGTGTGTGTGTGTGTGAGAAAATGTAATTAATGTTTATACAACAAATGATCATGTTAAGTGTACATATATGTAACTTAATGTAACGTTTATATAATGTAACTTCTTAATGTAACTTTTTAATCTTTCAAGTCAATATGACAATAATTGCCTTTGTGACTAGGTGCCAGACTCGACTAGTATCCATGCTATTTTCTGGTTTCCTTTATCCTGTTAACTTTATGCTTTAAGTACTATATCTTTGTAATACAATACCATGTTATTCATTGTTTTATTGGATAATAAATAAATTAGATTAAATTCAATTCAATTCAACATGATATACAAAATGTTATGTACAGTTCAACTTACAGGGTAGCCTGAGTCGCAGTCGGTCGTTTTCAATTAGGAAATGTTCCCCACCGTCGACATCACGAAAGCTGAATCTCTGGTCGATGAGTTCCTTATCAGGAATACTAACAATAGACAAACTATAGTCCATGGCTGGGGTGTCAAACAATTCCTCGTGGACGAAGACCAGATCCCCGTACTGGACTAGATTGAACAGGATGGAACTGGAACCAGGCGCCACATGGAGGATTGTCTTATCTGTTCCGTCCGTGTTGATGTGACCGAGTTCACCAAAACCAGAGGCGAAGTACAGGAGATCGCCTTGAAAGTAAAGGAAATGTATTAAATGTTGTATTGATGTTAGTTCAATCAGCGTTTGTCCGTATAGGTATAAGGCAAGACTTACTTCTAACTCTCGCCTTTCAACCAGAGGGTTGTAGATTCGAATCCCACCCATGGCGCTAATTTTCTTCAGCAAGAAACTCGTCCACACTGTGCTGCACTCAAGTCAGGTGAGGTAAATGGCAGGAATATTTTCATTGTGCACCTAATAGCTGCACTATTAAAGCCATGGCAATAATGCTGCAATTGTAGAGCGCTTAATGAGGATTTATTATGAAGAGGTGATAAGCGCTATACCCTCCCATGCCATATATATTGCAACATAGACCCACTGTTAATTCCTTCAGGATACACGTATAAATCAATTTTATGCACTGACCATATGAAGAAAAAAAATCTCAGGATTAGTTTCTGTAATCAATTATTTATTTATTTATTAAAGTCTTCTTTTAGTAGGGTGGTTTCTCCAAGTCAGCGCAACTGACCTGCTTCCCAAGAAGGCCCCACATAAGAACGATAATCTTTTGGAATTATTTTGCTCATTTTCAAAACCTAATGGCCAATACACGATGTGCCATAAAATTATAGAAACACATGCCCTGAAGGACCCGAGAGTGACGTCTTCTACAAAGGTTGTCTATTTTATTTGCATTATATGGAGTAGAGATTTTGACACTTTTTTTTAGCAGAAGTATTCAAGAAGTCATGGAATCTGTTAAATTTAAAGAAAGGGAAAACAATTTTGTGATAAGCCCTTGACTAATCTGCAAGTCGAGACATTGCAATTTTCTTCCTTTGTCGTCTTTGGTCTTTGGTACATAAGGCATAACTCAATTAAGAATTTTTTTTACCCTACACAATTTATAAACCGTGTATGACACTTTCATTTCAACAATAGATATTTGTGATTTTTTTTTATACATTTAAGGAAAAATGAGAAAAAATACGACAGGTCAATCAATGGAAAACGAACGCAATTTTGCTATGTTGCAATACTTGTGGCATGCATGGGAGGGTATAAAAGCCAATATTATTATTATTATTATTATCATTATATCATTCTATTATACACTTTCAAGTTGATTGCACTATCTCTATCTCATCCACATTATCTAAGTAGCGCGCGGGGGGGGGGGGGGGGGGTCTCCATCTCATAAATACAATGATAAATAATTATAGAGTTACCATTAAGATGAAGGTCTCTTATCGGCATCCAGTCGAGTTCTTCCAGTGTCAGGTAATCCCCTCCGGTCAAGTCCGTTCTTATCACGTGAAAAGTGTCACTATTCATGGATAGGAAAAGATACCTGTAATTGAATCATAGAAGTATATATAATGGTCAATAAAATGACAAAATATTGTAATTAGGCATGCCAGTAATGTAAATCAAGAATAGTGTAGGTCCAAGAACTGATCCTTGAGGAACACCTCAATTTACCATTGAGATGAAGGTCTCTTATCGGCATCCAGTCGACCTTCTCGAGAGTCAAATTATCACCTCCGGCCAAGTTCGTTCTTATCACGTGAAAAGTGTCACTATTTATTGATAGGAAAAGATGCCTGTAATTGAAATATAAAAATATGTAGAATAATACGATATAATCTATTTCCGTAAAATCATCTCGACCGCCAATTCAACGCTCCTTTGTATTGCTATTCATATCGGTATCGGCTTATGATTGTTGTGCCCGCACAGTTCAATACGCGGCGTAAGGATCTACTATCCGGCCATGACCCACTTTATTCTACGGAAATAAATAGTTTGTGTCTTGTTAGAATGATCATTTTTGTTAATAGATTTGTTGTAAAGTCAACATTATTTTTTCTTTCTCCAAAGCATTCGTTAACCCTAATCCCATTGGGATATTTCAGTCATCTCAGTTCATTGGGGGGGGGGGTTGATGTGGTTTCTAGAATACGGTAACTTTCCTTACATAGTTACATATGAATCAAATTTACATTACATTTGTCGAATTTCGATATTGTCCGTTTCTCGTTATTCTCACTCATAGANGCGATGTTAACTCTTAGATTGCATAGTCAAATTTTTCAAAAATCTACTCATTATGCTAATTAGGCTTTAATTATGCATAATTATGCATGAATTCTAACAAAAAGCAATAAATCACTTGCTGAAGCTCGAAATGTGCTGATTTTTGGTCTACATACTCATAGTAATGTTTCAGACATATTGTCATGAAAAGAAAATTCAATCAAAATCTATTTCTTATGTATTCTATTGTTTTTGTGAATTTCTTATGTATTTCTTTGTTTTTTCGACTTTATCATTTCTATTGTTTTTTTCGATGGGAATTGTTGGTGACATTATTAGAGGCATGGAAAATGAATTTTAAATTCAGTTCATGCATTAATATGCAAAATAGACAAGGATTCATGAATATTGACTAAAAACACAATTTGCATTGACTTTGTACATAAATTCACGTTTTGGACTCATATTTGGCTCGACGAATTTTTTTCAAATGCGCGTAGCGTCGGTCCTGCATACCCGGTCATCACGAATTTGGTGTCAAAAGTTGCGCGAGACTTGAAAGATAAAAGTCAGAAAAAATTATGGCGCGAGCTTCTCGCGTTTTAGATTTATCGCGAAAATTGTCGGATCTAATTGTATACACAAAACGATATAATCTATTACCGTAGAATCAAGTGCGTCATATGACAATAGATCCGTACGTTATGTATTGAACTGTGCGGACATAACAATCACAAGCCGGTTCCTATTTCAATAGCGTTAAAAAAAAGAGCATTGAATTTGAGTTCGACTTAATTATTACATCGCGTCACACTAAGAAAAAGTGTGCACAATGGAAGAAAACCTTAAAAAGCTCAATCTGCTGCAAAACTTAAGAAGGTGCAACATTGCACTCTTCTAATGCAATGTTCAAAGGTGCAGTTTGGTACCTTTTGTTTCAAGTGTTAGTGAAGTAACTATTCAAGCTTGTAATTAAATTCAATATTTGATCTATTATATCATAATATGATTTCGATATAAAGGCAATCAAAGAAAGCACTCACATTATTATTTCCCGGTCAATATGTTAACAGTTAGACGGCTGTTTAATTACTACCGTAACACAAATTAGCACATGGGCAAGGATGGCTAGTGTGGATAACTTTCTTGCTGAATTGAGAGCGGGAACCAAACTCGTAACACTGTCATTGAAATCCAAGGACATAACCACTAGAAGTTTTAAAAGTACATTTTAAAGTAGAGTCTACCCAGAAACATTTTCCCAGCAGCGGCATAAAAATCAGATGAACAGAATAAAAGCAATGTAAGAGAAATAAAAAATATGTATAAGAATGTTAAGAATGCTTAAAGTTTTAGAAAATTAGCAACTGATGACGTCATAGGTGTAACATTTACCATTTACTATAGATCAATGTAAAAAATGTCAATTTGTTCCCCAAAATATGATTTCCTCAAAAGTTAGGATATCATCATGATTTTTTTTGCTCGATCCCGCGTCCGTCTTAGATGCAGGAACGTAGCCAATCAGATGCGGCCAAGCGTATCACGTGCCTATTATGCAAATCGCGTAACCTTTACCGCGGTCTTTGGATTTCGGCGTGAAAGCTTTGATTCCTGACGTCACACTCAATTTACATACTGTCGTGAGGCGAGTAGCGTAACAGAAGTTAAGAGCAACGGAGGGAATAAGGACTGGTTAGCAAGAACGCAGGAATCCTCCCGAATTCTCCCGTCGTTGAGCCGCTCCGTTGTTGAGCGTAAACTCGGGACCGTTGGCATGATACGGTGAGAAAGATGACAGACAATGGAATAGATATTTAATTTAATTAAATGTCATAGACTACTAACGACTAAAATATTTAATTGAAGTTATTATTTTGGTTTATCCGATGTACAGAACAAGTTGTAAGCATAATTATAAAGTATGCAAATGTAGTTTTTAACCTTTAAAAGAACATGTACTTGCCCATTTTCCTCATCGAGCTCGATTGCGAGAAGTTCTCCAGAGCTCCCTCCAGAGCTCCCCACGTCAGGCAGGTCAATGCGACTCAAGTTATCCCCATTCAGATCAGATGTGAATAAACGATAATTTCTCCGGATCCAGAAAAGCCGCCTCGTTAACCTGTTCACTCTTATGCCAGCATTAACGCCTTCTATAATAATAATAATAATAATGATAATAATATAGATTATTTCTATAGCGCTAAAAACAGAGAGTACCATAGCGCTTTACAATTTAACAGAACAAGAAAATAAAAACAATTTGATTACTGTGGGAAAAGGTAAGTCTTAAGATGTTTTTGAAACGTACCGGAATTTGAAATTGCCCGTATTGCAAGAGGGATACTGTTCCACAGTTTTGGAGCAGTTACTGAGAAGCGCTTTGCAGCTGTTTTGAGTCTAAACTTTGGTATAACAAGTTTATGTGTGTCTGACGAAGAGCGGAGGTTTCGAGAGGGTGTATATAGTTCAATAGTATTAGAGAGGTACTGTGGTGACATATTATTCAGTACTTTGAAGATATATAAGCATGCTTTAAACAATATGCGTTGCTTCTATCAATTATAACAGTAGGAATATTAAAGGGGAACCAACCCTTGGAATTATAGTGCTGCCATTGAATGAAGATAAATCAGATGAACAAACTCTGAAAATTTGAGCAAAATCGGACGATCCGTTCAAAAGTTATGAATTTTCAAATTCGCAGAGATTTGACGATCACTGCCGCTCATGGGGATCCGGCAACACCGACGGAATCTGTGACGTCGTGTCGGACAACTCATCATTCACTTTGTACATATATTTTGTAAAAATGGATTAATGTAAAATATTTAGAGTAAGGTTGCAACATGATTCTTCTCAAAATAAATGTAGAATCGATAAAGAATATACCCCAACTATACCCCAACTAAAAATTAACATTTTTTGCCTTTTTCCGAAAAAGGAGAAAATATAAAATTTTGTATACCGAGCGAATACGCATTTGTTCGTCATGACGTTACAGATTCCGTCAAATTTGCCGATCGCACGGATCCCCATCAGCGGTAGGGATCGTTATATATATGTGACTTTAAACATTCATAACTTTTGAACGGGTTGTCCGATTTTGCTCAAATTGTCAGAGTTTGTTCATCTGATTTGTCGACATTCATTGGGAGATCGATAATTCGAGAGGTTGGTTCCCCTTTAAAGACAATAGTAGGGGTAACACGTAGAGCCGAAACCTTAAATGCAGAGGATACCCCAAACCCCAACTTTTGTTTTTACAGAAGCAGAAAAAAATGGTGAGCAGAACAAAAAGTTTGTTGAAAATCGGGTAAATAAAGATTTGAAAAAATTAGCAAATTAGTGAAAAATTTCAGCTGTGATGCCATTTTGATGACATCATGAGGAAACCACTAACCAGAATTTTCTTTATAGTTCTGGTTCAAGATTAATCGTTTTTCTATAGAAAGATACAAAGTTTATATTATTATAAACATGCAAATAGGGGATCTACATGAACATTTCTATTATGCAGATATGTTGTTATAGTTTGAAGAAATTATATTTTTGGGGAGTAAAAGTTATATTTTATGACATTGATATTAATTTGATAAATGGTCATTTGTGCACCTGTGACGTCATCAGTTGCAAATTTGCTGAATATCTAAACATTCATAACTTTCTTATTAGCTGTCCAATTTTTCTCAAACCATTTTTTTTTGGTCTCCTCACCTGATGTTTTTGCTACTGTTAAACAACTATTATATTTGGCTAGAGATTCTCCGTTTAGTGTTTCAGAAACTACGACAGTCCTGCGAAGCCTGAACGTACAGCGCGAAGGGGATTCTTTACTTGACTCACCTTCTCGCTGTTTCGTTCTACACAAGGCACCAGCCAGGGCTAGTTTGTACAATTCACCTTCCCGTCATTTCGTCCTAGTCAAGACGCCTATGGAAGATTTTTTTGCAAGTCGCCTTTTGCCTTTTCGACCAAACCAAGGCGCCTTGGCGATTTGAACAGTCTCGCTGCATTAAGCTTCTGTAGGACTGTCGTAGTTTCTGAAATTGGAATTGGAGGCGCCGTGGTGTAGTGGTCATGACTCTCGCCTTTCAACCAGAGGGTCGTAGGTTCGAGTCCCACCCATGGCGTTAATTTCCTTCAGCAAGAAATTCATCCACACTGTGCTGCACTCAACCCAGTTGAGGTGAATGGGTACCTGGTAGGAATATTTATTCCTTGAAACGCCAAGTGAGCTAATGAAGTGGCTGCCGGGCTAAAGCCAGGGTAATAATGCTGCAATTGTAGAGCGCTTAGAGAATTCTTCATAAAGAGTTGATAAGCGCTATATAAAAGCCGTTCATTATTATTAATATTATTAAGTATAGACATGGCTAATAATACCAATCACAGCGATAATTGATAATCGTAAGCATACTATACATTCATTATTATAGTATAGAAATCGTCAGCCTTTATTTTTCATGAACCGGCCTATAAGTACAGGGGGCGCTGCTCAAAAAGTAGAAACCCCGACATAGCGTCAAGTACAATGGAAAGCATTTTAAATTCATCCAGTTTATTTAATTCCCGCCAGTTGTCTGACAATGGCAAGCAAAGAAAAAGAGAACACCCTCAACTTCTTTACGTCCCTTTCACTTCTATCTTTTTGTTCTTTTTCCAAATTTTAACGGGTAGCGCCCCATACGTGCCTAGATCTACTACATAAAATTAGATGAACTCGTGTAAGGGCCCAGTCACATAGAAGCCCAGAAGCAACGCGGTTCAACACGACTCTTTGTTCAGTTCACAGTTTGTTGCTTCCGAGCAAAGAGTCGTGTTGAATCGTGTTGCTTCCGGGGTATAAGAAAATTAACACCGTGGGTGAGATTCGAACCTTCGACCCTCTGGTTGAAAGGTGAAAATCGTAACCACTACACTATGACGCCCCCCCCCCACAAAGAAAAAACGTC
>BQKZ01007456.1:5534-20900 GCA_036244855.1 Temnopleurus reevesii | reverse complement strand
CCCCTAACTCTGATCCAGGGGGAGGAGGATCGAGCGCCTAAAGCCTCCCCTCCTTTTCAGTGCGCCCATAGTGGTGGGGAATAAACAAGGACTATTGACAAGCAAAAAAGGAAGATAACAAATATGTTACGGTATTAGATACAGAATATTATATCCTGGTATTTTGAGCAGAGGTTCATGATTCCCCCCTGTAACACAAAAAAAGGTGCACAAGGGTGCAAATCTGTCGCGAAAAGGTGGAATCTGCGGCAAAACTGAAAGGTGCACCATTGCATCCTTTTGATATACACGCTATGCACAAAAGGTACATAAATTGTGTAAACTACAGTAAAATATGCACTAATGAGAGCCTTCTGACAGCCTCAAGCGGACACTGTGATCGAGTCATTGTTTTATATCTTTCAAAGTTGCAATTGCGTGGTAAGTTCGGATAAGCTTGAGCCAACCACATCCTCAAAGGATCGGGTTGGAATCTTCTGAGCACTCCGCAATTCCACATCTTCTGGGTAAAGCTCCGGTCACATAGGACCCCGGAAGCAACACGATTCAACACGACTCGTTGTTCTGAGGCAGTTAACTGTGAATTAACAAAGAGTCGGAGTGAATCATGTTGCTTCCGGGGTCCTATGTGACCGGGGCTTTATCCGAAGAATGCAAAAAGTATGCCGTTTGTGGTTCGATTATCCATCAAAAAAGGTGCTCCCATTGTTGCATTTGTTTGAACATGTAAAGGAACAATATTGCACCATTGTTCCTAATTGTGTTCGATTGGTGGTCTGGAGCAAGATCTTTACTTACGTTCCAAATATCTCCCCTTCCTCGACGGTCTCTGGGAGTTTCTTCCCCTTGGTCTCGGGGAACAAGAAGGAGAGGAAACCGGCCAAGACTGTGGTGGTGCCAAAGATGATGAGAGGAGCGGAGTAATAATAGTCTCCCAGGATGAGGATGAGGGGTGAGACGATCGCCCCTACTCGAGCCATCATGGAGCAGGTCCCGACACCGACGCTCCTAATGAATACAATAAATAGATTATTAATTTTGATAGATAAAATGACAGATTAATATTGCATGAATAAATGAACTGATGGATAAAGATGATGAGAGGAGCAGAGTAATGTAAGTCACCCAAGATGAGTATGAGGGGTGAGACGATAGCCCCTACTCGGGCCATCATTGAACATGTGCCGACGCCAACGCTCCTGCAATAAGGGGGGGGGGGGGGTCATAACTATTGGTTTAAACCTATACAGCTGTTGACGTTCGAGATGGCGGTTCCAGTTGGTAAACAATTACTTAGAAGTTGATTCAGCAAAGTTGTGCGGATAGAGTAGTGGAACATAGTTTTGTAGTTGTTCTTGTTTTTTTTTTATCGTCATCAGCGGGCGCAAGCTGCTTGGGACAGTCACAAATCGACTTGAGTTGGTATACGAACCCCACGAAAATACTTTCTAAAATTTTGCAAATTTAGGGAAAGGAGGAATATTACAACTCTCGGAACAAAAATTACAATACTACACCTAATAGGGTGCTACCAGTTGTGCAAGGACCCTTTTCCTATTTTTTTATGTTGAAAACACAAAGAGACCTGACCAACGTTAATTGGTCAACGTACCTGACTGGAGTTGGAAAGCACTCGGCAGAATACACGTAGACGATGGCATATGAGGCGGAGATCGATGATTTGCCTAACATAGCAACCACTGTGTTCCACGTTCCGATAGCTGCCGAAATAAAAGAATAAAACCAAATATGATTATTTGGATTTAACTTTTGCACATACTTTGTGACCTTGCTTGATCAACGTTCGTTAAAGTTAGTTTTCCAAACATTGATTGTAGAAATTAACAATATTATAGAACTATGTTGGGAAAAAATGTACCTTTTCTCACTTATACGCAAGGTCTGATTATAAAAATATCAATTTTCTGTGCTTTGTTTGATTCCATTTGCGTATAATGATAAGAAATGAAAATGTCTTCTTGACCAGAAATCTAGAAGCGCTCGATATTAGCAACCTTTTAGATCATAGTTGTAAATGCAAGAAATCGCATAACATCTAAGTAATCGCAACTTGTTTACACAAGATGAAATATGCCAAAATTGGGATCGCAAAGAACCGATAGGAAGAGAGAGAGAGGGGGAGAGGGAGGGAGAGAGAGAGAGAGAGAGAGAGAGAGAGAGAGAGAGAGAGAGAGAGAGAGATGGAGGGAGTAAAAAGACTACGTACGCAAGCCGATGTTAACGAGACACGCCGATCCCCCTACGATGAGGAACGTAGCAATACTTGGACGACGTCCGAAATAGTCGATGGCGAAGATGGCAGCAAGGTAGCCTACGATCTCGACCGCTCCAGAGAGAAAGAAGTTGAGATAGACGTTGACTCCCAGGTCACCCGTGCTGTACGTCAAGCCGTAGTACACCATGTTATTCACCATCCTGTGATGAAAGAGATTCCGAAAAGTAGCGGATTTCTGTTATAATTTAGAAGCAACAGAATAAGAAACACGTTGGTAGAACTAAGTGTGTCACGGGACAATAGATCCGTACGTACGTATTGAACTGTGCGAATATCACAATCACAAGCCCATCCCGATTTTAATAGCAATATTACAATACAAAAGAGCATTGGATTGGTGTTTGACTTAATTTGGGGGAAGTAGTTTGTATCCTGTTGGGCATAGGTTAGTTTATGGAGAGTTGGCGCTTCAGATATTTAATTACTGTGTGAGCTGCAATAAAAATGAATTCACATAATAGTTTTTTTTCAGTAACAAATTAAAGAATATTTACAGGTTTCTAAAATGAAATCAACCCTGCCAGATTTATTTACCCGCTAACTACTTCCCATAAATTGGCTCGCCTATATCGCGAAAAACAGTGGGCCAAACATAACTTTAGGAGTAATCGTTAACATAATTAAGGGCTTTCGTTTGATTTTTTTTTAAATTTCATCTTGATTTTATTTTTTTGCTACAAGTTCATTTTCATTTGAATTGAATGGAATCGATTGATGATGACGATTGGAGAACTCACCAATTATAGATAAAGTTTATCGTTCTCCAACGCAATACTGGCGTTCTGAAAAGATCGATAATTCCTGCTTTCGGCTCCAAACTTGCCGCTTCCTTTGATCAGTTCGAGAAACAATAGGACATAAACAAAAACAAAAGCAAACAAACATTAATATGTCTTAAAGGGCCAAGAAAACTGTCGTAATAGTAAACGTGAAACCTCTAATTTTGTATATTCCATGCCAGGAGTAAGCTTTGTCAGAACTATGATATGTTGTATTAAATCGATTAATTTTATATTTAGATACATCATAATTTTAATGATAATTCATTTACCGCTTTATAAAAGTTTACAACTCCGCAAAGCATTTCTAATTTAGACGGGTTTACTAATAGATGCAGATTTGATGCGTTCTCGGGACACTAATGTTGTTCTTGACAACCCTAAAGCGTGCCTGAGGCTTCCCTGCCATAGGAACAGGCACTCTGTTCAAACTGGATTCAAAGTATTTATAGTTGAATTGCTACTACCAGTTTCAGGAATACCTTGTCTCTGCGTTCGCAGACGAGAAAAGTGCATAAATTTGAGTTTATTGGTAAACCGGTATGTTATTTATTTACGTACAGCCCTGGGACTTATGATCTACACTGTAATTACTTATTCCGTATTATCATTATTATTATTTTTTTTTTTTTGGGGGGGGGGGGAGGTGTACCTGTTCTTTGACTTCTTCTTCTGTGAAGAGAGGATCGGGAAGCTTCCGTTTGTTGACCTTGCCCACTCTCTGAATGATTTTCTCGGCTTTCTTTGCGTTTCCGTGCGAGAGAAGCCAGCGAGCCGATTCGGGGATGAAGCTGAAAATCAGATAATGTATTTTGTTTTAACATTTAGATTTTACAGCCGAATTTGAAAACTAACAGAAAAGCAGCTGCAGTAGACAATTGTTGTTTATGAAAATTCTAATGAGATCATGTTTCAACGTGAACTTACTTCAGCTTAACAAAGGAAACATTTTGTTTTTAAGCTAAATATGAGGCGTGTTCATTTTGATTTTTCTTTTCGTTTTAATATGTTTTTAAATTATATTCAATTTTCTATATTGTCATTCACAAATTAAACACTATATAAAACATTTTATTGTGATTTCAAATGCTTATGAATAACTAAATATATCAATTCATATTAACAAGGCCGGAGAACTTATATTAGAATTAATAACGTGTATGAATAAGAGAGACAATCACACACTGTGGTTGCACTGGCGAGTAACTATCCCAAATGGGCATTTGCTCTCCCCCAGCCCAATTGATAAAAACATAAATATTCGAAAAGTAATAAGTACGCGAGTTCTTACTGTTTTAAGCTAGAGACAACTTTATGGCATTGGTTAAAAAAGGGAAGGCAGGGAACGGCATGATTGATGATTTAGAGCTCTCTTATACCTGATGAAGTAGGCAATGATAGTCAGGAGCATGTAGGCGAAGGCTAAAAAGACTTAATTGTATGGGGATGTCAGCACCTGCCCACCATCTTGGTCTGACAAAAATGATATTAAATAAAAAAAAAATAATGCTTTACTCACGGCATAAGCAAGAAGAATAGTAGCAACGGTGCGGAGATTATAAGTTGCAGAGTTCTCCAATACCGGACGAAGTAGGCGATTATAGCCAGGAGCATGTAGGCGAATGCGAAAAAGATTTGAATGGTGATGCCAGCTACAGTCCGCCATCTTGGTCCGACAAACTCAAGACCTGTAGTTAATGATAATGCCAGAATGAAAAAAAAACAAGAATTGATCGATATTCTTTTATCAAATGAAGAAATAGATAAGCCTGGATATTTTCGTTATTAGATATAAGACCTTGCCCACTTTTATTATGATCACCATTTATTTTTTACAATTCCAAATAAATGAATTAATGGATTGATAAACAAATTAATAACAAAATAAATTTATAATGCACATTAGACGAACATTGGAGCATAGGAAAAGAGAACAGTTAACATAAGGATTATACAGTTTAGATAAAGTTTTGGCACTTTAGGCTACCCATACCTAAACCACAGATTTAACCTGACATCAGAATACGGGCCTATATGTTTATGCTAAATCATGTAGTAAGAAAATTTACGACACAAAAATTAAACTGCCCCTGCTGTCAATGAGTGAAATAAGCATGAGATTAAAAAAAAGAATATTTTCCAAAAACCCATTAATAAGTTTTAATAGAGATGGGGGTAATTTATAGTTTTAAAAATTACGTTCAGGTTTTTGTTTAATTCTCTTATAATACATTTTTCAGTCATTAAAAGAAAACAGATATTACGTTTAATTTTACATTAAAATTCGATATATTTACCAATGATGAAGGCAACTTGTAAAACAGCCTTGTTGCCAGCCGCTTGGAAGAATCGAAGGACTATGTACACCCAGTAGTTAGGTGAGAAAGCGACGAGTACGCCAACACCAGCCTGGACACCAAGGCAAATGAACAAAGTTGGATACCTCCCGATTCTAGACGAAGATTGGGAGAGAGAAAATGCCAGTTTACTAATATATTCAAATATATTCAAATATATGCATGCTTCTTGCCGACGACCGTACCGTATACGTGGTGTTCCTTAGACCAATTAGCAAGAATCGAAGTACAATACTATGAATCCAGTTTACATGTATTATGAGTTGCTATGTCAGGCAAGCCTCGGGCAAGCTTTTGGGTCATCAAGAACAAAGAAAGCATATAAATTTGCATCTATAAGTAAACCCGCCTATATTGGAAGGTATAAGTGTAGGCGTCGATGAGACAAAAATAATCTTAAGCCCCGGTCACATAGGACGCCTGAAGCAACACGATTCACCCCGACTCGTTGTTCTGAGGCAGTTAACTGTGAATTAACAAAGAGTCGGGGTGAATCATGTTGCTTCCGGGGTCCTATGTGACCGGGGCATTAGCTATCATCTTCTTTATGAGACGTTTTAATTTCTTGTGCCACCATGAGAAATGGTGGCACAAGAAATGGCTAAGACCATTTCGAACGGTTTATCGGCGCCATGTCGAGCACCAAGGTTGGGGAGGGGCTCTGGGAAGCCGGGTCCCCGAGCAGTAGGTAAGGGGTTGCTTGGGGCGCAACATTGTACTTATTACCATTTTCGGGGGCTTGGGGGGGGGGGGGGNNNGGGGGGGGGGGGGGTTCTCAGCTCATTAGGGGCGAGAAAAATGTACTCCAAACTCCAGCCACCATCTCAGCGTGCTCGACCGGCTAGGTTGTCAATTCATGGATGCAAGTATGATATTGAATACCACATTGAGTCTCTTTAAAACGTAATTAAGATGAGTATTGATAAAAACAAACAAACAATAATGTATTGTATAATAAGCTGGCAAGGGGATGCCCATGCAGTGCAGCACTGCTAACTCGTAATATTTGTCTTATGATAATAAAACGATTGCATATTCTGTCCAAATTACCACTATTTACTCACTAACTTTTCAACGAGTTAAATGTGCATAAAGTCCAAACAATAGTTTACAACTCGGGCTTAATGTGTTTATATATTTATAATTACGAAGTCCTAATTTTACAATGGATACCACGTATACATTCATGATTGAGCATTGGCAATTAACGCATATTATATTGTGTAAATAAACACTTTAGACTCACTTGTCCGCCATGACCCCAAAGAATATAGACCCAACGAGATAACCAAAGTAGAAGACCGATTGAGCGTAGTCAGGAAAGTTCTTCTTATCGCAAACCAGGTCCCACTGCAAGGGTGGAATTTGAAATGATAAATATATCAACAATGTGAGCAGAAATGATCAATGAATTGGACAAATAAAAAAAACTCCATTCAAGCATTCACAAGTTTCATGATCACAAAATAAAGCAGGCTGAGAGTAATCAGGTAAGTTCTTGATCGCACACAAGGTTCCACTGTAAGGGTGGAATTTGACATTATAAAACACTATGAGCAGAAGGGACAAAGAAATTGGACAAAGTAAACAACTTCATTCAAGCCTTCACCAGAGTTTCATGATCACAAAAGGAATCGGGTTGAACGGAATCAGACAGGTTCTTCTGATCGCACACCAAGTCCCACTGAACAATGTAAGGGCGGAATTCAAATTCAAAAAGTTTGTCAACACTGTGACCAGAAGGGACAAAGGAATTGGACAACGTAAACAACTTCATTCAAGCCTTCACCAGAGTTTCGTGATTACAAGAGAATTCAGGTTGAGCGTCATCAATCATGTTCTTCTGATAACGAACCAGGGCGGTATTTCACCAAGATAAGAAAGACTTTAAGTACGACTTTACGTTCGACTGGTACCACTTCTTGCGCTAAATGCGCGTAATAGTGTGAAAAATTACGCACAAGAACTGATACCAGTCGGAGGTGAAGTCGTTCTTAAAGTCTTTCTTATCTTGGTGAAACGCCTCCCAGGTTTCACTGTAAGGGCGGAATTCAAAGCCATAAAGAGGTTGTAAATATAAGTAAGGTTCACAATTAAAACAAGAAATCTTAAGCCAGAAAGGCTTCAGAAACTACGACAGAAAGACGGAAGCTTATACGTGCAGCGCAAAAGGCGAGTTTAGAAAGGTGCAGTCAGTTCTATGGAAGCTTAGAGTACACACGAGTAAATAATCTCCCATAGGCTTACGTGCAAAATGGCACCCAATCAGACATTCGTTGAAATAGAACCTCTATAGATGTTTTGTTAAATTACAGGGCGCGATCGAAATATCGCGTTCTTTTGAAAAAATGTCCATTTTATATTTTGCGCATTTTGCCAAAGACCGGAAATAAGAAAGACATATTGACAAGCATCACACTCTCCTAACTGGGCATTGGAGGGGCCTAGGTTCACATGCGCTAAATGTTAACTGAGAAGTCTGCTCAATGTACCGAGCCGGACTGGCCAGAAAATGCTTAAAACGGTTAAGAACCAGTGATGACAGCTTGTCATTCTTTCATAAATTGCGCATAAAACTTTACAAGTATTCTTATAAGAGACCATGATCCAGAAAATTTACCAAACTAAAACGAATTCATATTCCCGGCGTAAATATTAAAATGTGAATGATACGCGCCGTAAAACCAATCTAACCAACCAACCAACCAACCACGCCCACAATGAATCTCGGAAATGGTCTTAGGATATAAAATATTCCATAGATAGCCCCAAAAGTTCAGAAATTCTCCAGAATGAAAAAAAATAATTAAAGAATATAATTTACGACGTCATTTCATTACATTTACACCGACCCCAAACATTATTTTCTTATCAATATGACATTCTAAGGCATTATATTCTTATGCAAATTTACCTACGCCTTCCCGAAATTCATTGCAAGTGATTGATTTACTCGTGTGAAACCTAAACAGCGCGAAGGCGAGTGAATAACTCCAGCGTGTCTTGTTTTGGTCGAAAAGGCGAAGAGGCGGATTTTTACAAACTCCCCTCGGCGCCTTGTTTAAGACAAGAAGGTGAGAAGGTAACTTGTACAAATCCTCATTCGCGCTGCACCTATAAGCTTCCGGCTGAGGCGCTGTGGCGTGCGCCTGAAATCAAGCTGTTCGGGACAGTCATTAGACTTGGGTTAGTTCCTGTCTGTGGGTTCGAAGCCTGGTCGCATACCGTCTTTCGGATGGAGACGTTAAGATGGCGATCCTCTTTCTCTCTTCTTCTTCTGGCGTAAATATTCAGAATTGAATGATACACGCCTCTAAACTACATCATTTCCTTTCCTTTTTTTTTTCATAGTTTATGAAATTTTAAAGTTTCGGCTCTAAAATGTGACCCTTACTACTGTGAGTAGAATGAACAGAGGTAGTGGACAAGTGAACAATTTCATTCAAGCTTTCAAAATGTTTCATGATCACAAAAAATAGCTTCCCTATTATGTTGTGACACCTGCTAAATATTTCTCCAAAAGAATAAGAGGGAAGGAAACTTATTTTGTGTGTATTTCGCTATCCCGTATGCATGTTAGTTACTTGACCCAAATCCTATGTTCCTTCTGCTCATAGTGCTAATGATATGATAGTTTGGAAAAGCAAATAAACAAGAGTAAATAGTATATGTTTATTTTTTTTATTTACTTTCCTTAATTGACAGCTAATTTGTCATTTCCATTTTGGCAATTATAGTGATAGATTTATTTCATCTATAAAGATTCAGTCACATATTTGCACGGTGAGCTGAAGGGACAAAGGACGAATATTAGAAATAATAATAATAGTTTACATTTATTAAGCGCCTTTTCGTAAGATTCAAAGCTCATTTTAGGAAAGGTAGAAGAAATACAGAACAGGCCAACAAATGCATGCATGTATAGAAATAGCAGAATGAGAATAAATAGATTACAATCAAGTAAAGTAAAGGTGTGCTTTGATACACTTCTTGTATGAAGAGAATGTTTGACTATTCTAATTATGAGGGGTAGAGAGTTCCAAAAACGTGGGGCAGTTACAGAGAATGCCTAGAAAGACTGGGGTATATTATTTAATGTATGATACTCATACGATTCGCGTTCATTAAGCAAGAGGACGGACACCGGTCGTTCTCAAAGTCGTTATTCAAGTATCTCGTACCTTGGTGAAACACCGCACTGGAGTTCCTCAGATAATCAACTTTACTTGAAAATTAATCACCCGAATAATGGCTCCTTAGCATTACAAAAAAGTTATATTTTTTTCGAGTATCAATCTAGGTTGTAATCAATTTAGTATCTGGATTTTTTTATCGAAGAGTTGTTTTTTTTGTGACGTGATGTCACTAGATTTCATGAGATCTGATTTCGATCCACGATCCCCTTTAATGGAATATAAAGACTGCGCCACGAAGCTCTTAGCGTTTATAAAGTTTACATTTAAACAAAAACAAAAGAATTTTAGTTTTAGAATAAAAAAAATCAGCAGCCTCACGTTCGCTAAAAATGTAAATGAAATATAAATTTAAAGTTAAATGAAAATAGTAAAGAAAATAAACTACAACTAACATCTTGTATGATCGACGATTTCAGCTCGGTTTGGTCATGTTCCCAGCCGTCGGGACACGGGACCTGTCCTGCGGTACCGTTCTTTGAGCCGTCATAAGATGGATCGAACCCTACACCTGAAGGGTAGAGAAGGAGAAGGGTTAATATAAGATGCAAATACCGTCCGCTTGATGCTCAAGAAGCAGTAGAGAATAGAGTACAGTCAAGGAAAGCTTAAAGCTCAAGTAAAGTTTTGGTAAAGATGAAGAAATGTGAATTTTGGGGATGTTTATCATGACATGTAATTCTTTTTTTACACAATTTGAGACCATAGCATATTTTCCTACGAACTGATTCTGTTGAAATATTGAATTTGACCGTTAAATCATATTTTGCACCCTCTCTTGGATAGCATTATTTTGCTTGTTATCGGGCATATACAAAGTTATTTCCGAGATATGACAATAGAATAGAATGATATAGAGATACACAACAATTAAATTCTGAAATTTTCATCCAATTCTGAGCATGGGAAGTTGTCCTTTATCAAAAAAGAAAATATTGATATAGTGTGGTGAAGCACCACCCTAAAAAAATTTGCACATTTTGGGTTATAGCTTTTCCCAAGCTTGTTCATTTTCGCCCAACCCTTTGTACAATATGTTTATGATACTATATTTTATTTCGTATCGATTTGAAGACAAAATTTGGGAATAAGAATATTCGCTTTTACCAAAACTGTACTTGGGCTTTAAAGGAAAGGTAGAATAAATGCTGCTTGAGATGGAATTAACAGAAGGTGCGAGCAAGGTCGGTAGCCCCCAAAAGGGGCGCGCCCCCCCCCCCCCCCATACACACACACACACAAAATAAAAAGGAAAAACATTGTATTATCTAACACTAGGCTGAAAGCATTCTTATATCGACCACAGTCTACAGAGGCAAGCCGATTAGTTTATGAATAAATGTAAAAAAAAAAAAGAAAAAAAGAAAATTACCATGAGAAACTGATATGATAAACTATTTTGATACTACTGCATTTAGCATGACTGAACAACAAATAAATGTTTAGAGATTGTACTTTCACATGTTACAGATATCAAGGGAAAAGTATAATGGCGCCAATATTGCAACATCATATTCAAATTGCTTTTTAAAAAATCCATGTTAACTCTTTTTTTTTTAATTCGAACTTGCGAAAATCTTACTTTAATTTTACCTGTAACGTTATACATGGTGCACTGATCGTATACAAGGTCTCCATCATCCCCATAGCTGACCGGTATACTGCCGTTCTTCTTCGCCTCTTCGCACTCGGGTGGGGTTAGGTTCCACTCTGAACAGTTCTCGTTCTCCCAGTAACCAGCCTGGATTGGATATTTATGAGAATGTTAATCATCATCATCATCATCATTGTCATCATTATCATTATTGTCATCATCATCATCACCATCATCACCATCATCATCAACATATCATCATCATACTCTCGTTCTTCTTCGCCTCCTCGCACTCGGGTGGCGACAGGTTCCACTCTGAGGAGTTCTCATTCTCCCAATAACCAGCCTGGATTTCTTGATTATGAGAATGTTAATCATCATCTTTATCACCATTATTATCAATACCGTTATTTTCATCATCATCGTCATCATCATCAACATATCATCATCATACTCTCGTTCTTCTTCGCATCCTCGCACTCGGGAGGGGTTAGGTTCCACTCTGAAGAGTTCTCATTCTCCCAATAGCCTGCCTGGATTTCTTATTTATAGAAATGTTAATCATCATCGAAGTCATTATGATCCTTATCGTCAACAGCAGTGGCAAAATCATCATCATCATCATCATCAGCACCAGCATCATCATCATCATCATTATCATCGTCATCATCATCTGATCATCATCATCTTCTTCTGTTTCGCCATCATCAGCATTGTCATCTTCACCATTGTCATCATCATCATCTTCATCATCATCATCATCATCATCATCATCATCATCATCATCATCATCATCATCATCATCATCATCCCCATCTCGTGTAATCATACATTTTACACTGATCGTGTATAATGTCTCTCTCATCCCCGTAACTGACTGGTACACTTCTGTTCTTCTTCGCCTCTTCGCACTCGGGAGGGGTTAGGTTCCACTCTGAGCAGTTCTCATTCTCCCAGTAACCAGCCTGGATTGGATATTTATGAGAATGTTAATCATCATCTTTATCACCATTATTATCAATATCGTTATTTTCATCATCATCATCTCGATCGTGTTATCACACATGGTGCACTGATCATACATGAGACCGGTATACTACCGTTCTTCTTCGCCTCTTCGCACTCGGGAGGGGTTAGGTTCCATTCTGAACAGTTCTCATTCTCCCAGTATCCAGCCTGGATTTGTTATGAAGATGTTAATCATCATCTTTATCACCATTATTATCAATACCGTTATTTTCATCATCATCGTCATCAACATCATCGTCGTCATCATCATCATCATCATCATCATCATCATCATCATCATCATCATCATCATCATTCTCGTTGCCATTGTCATCATCATCATTATCATCCTCATCATCATTTTCATCATCAGCACCATCATCATCATTACCATCACCGTCATCATCATCATTATCATCATTATAATAATTATCAACAGCACCATATTCATCGTCATCATCATTATCATTTTCATCATCAGCACCATCATCATCATTATCATCATTATAATAATTATCAACAGCACCATCGTCGTCATCATCATCATCATCATCATCATCATCATCATTATCACTGTTATCATAATCAACATTTATATGATCTTCATCATATCCCCACCACCATCATCATCATCATCATCATCATCATCATCATCATCATCATCATCATCATCATCATCTTCTTCTTCCATCGTCAAACAAAATACTTCCCAATGACTGGCACATACAAGTGCCATGTCATTCGATCACCACTTCCAGGTCCCTCTTGGGACAAGGTTGTAAGATTGTTTAAAACATTAACACTGTAAATTCTATTGGAACTGAATGTTTAGATAACATGATAATGGTACTAAAGTTACTCAGAGTAATTTTTTTCATTTAGAGATAGTAACTGTTGAGTGCTGTAATTTGTCATCCTTTATTAGGCTGAGAAAACCAATAGGCCTACCGTGCCTCAAAAAGGAATCAAAAGAAAAATAGAGCAACCATATTTCCAGGGTTGTTATAATAGCATTGGATAATATTCGAGGGTGATACTCTCGGCAGCCCATAGGTAGTCTGCCAGAACAGACCCTTGGGTTTCGTTGTGCGCACACACACATTCTAGTGTGTCTGTATGCTCTGAGGGTAGAGCAATGCATGTATGTGTGTGATGTAGTCACACAATATTCACACCCTGTATCATGATCTGCGCATGCACACACCGAAAGTCTAGGGTATGTGCTTGCAAACCAGCCCATAGGCATGATAGGCCAATGTAAAAAGAGATGTTTTTTTTAATCATTGAAATTAATGAAAGAAAAATTATCATGAGAGATAGATCGAAAAAAAAAACTAGTGGAAATCAAAATAATTAGAATGGACAATAATCTGCAATTTCCCTTACCGTGCAGTAATGATCTGTTGTCCCAGCTATAAAAACCTGTGTCATGGAATGAAACGCTGTGGTCCCAGCCATCAGACACACCACGAAGTATACTCGTCTCTGGTAAGGGCCGAACGACCCCAGCTCTCCAAGAATGTCATCGAAGCGCATCTTGGTATCTGGTCACTAAAGTTTGTATGAAATAAATGATAAAAATTATAATAACAATAATAATAACAATAATAATAACAATAATAATAATAATAATAATAATAATAATAGTAATAATAATAATAATAATAATAATAATAATAATAATAATAATAATAATAATAATAATAATAATAATTGCAATTCATATAGCGCACGTATCCACTCTGCGGAGTGCTCAAGGCGCTTTGCATTATTATTACCCTGGCTTTAGCCCGGCGTACACAAGCGCACATGGCGTTTCAAGGAATAACTATTCCTACCAGGTACCCATTCACCTCACCTGGGTTGAGTGCAGCACAATGTGGATGAATTTCTTGCTGAAGAAAATTAACGCCATATAATGTGTTTGCGGACGGAACAATAAGATGGGCTTTCAAAGAAGAGTAATTTGTAAATCTGGTGCTAAATTCATATATATATTTGTAATAGATTCTACAAGCTCATAAAGCAAAAATGAGATCACACATTTAAAAATAAATAATATATTTGTTATGTATTTCACATGCAGGCCACAGATATGAGAACGAGATTCCGGTCTACATACCCGCAGCAGATGAACTTCAGACACGTACGATCTCTATTAAAGAATATCAATGAATATCAATATCGATGCCAATAATAATAATGATAATTTTCATACTTTCGTTATAATAATGATAATAATAATAATAATAGAAATTTACAAACAAACAAATATTAACTAACACAGTAAACATTTAAACATACATAAAGACATTATGGTGATGTCTGTAACGACAGTAATAATGATGATAATAATACTTCTACTACTAATAATGAAAGTAGTAATTATAAAGATAATAAGAATAACAATTATTATCATTACATTTATTTCAATCACTATGAATAATAATGATGATAATGATGATGATGATGATGATGATGATGATGATGATGATGATGATGATGGGAATGATGATGGGAACATTTTCCCATTTTATTTCATGGAGGTTATTTTCTATGCCTAAAAAGTCAGGAAATGATAAGGCTAGTAAAATTCATTCATTGATTAATTTTTTTAAATAATCTTTATTTTATCTTTTTACTCTTAATACTTCTTTTAAGTCACATTGGTTCCCCCCATCCCTCACTCCTCATGCCTTGAAAAAAATAACGCGGGTCGGTAATTTATGTGATTAAAATATGCTCTATGCCGACAGCTTAACAGAAACCCACAAGACTCAATTAGAAATGCTATATGAAGACACTTCTAAAACAGACAATAAGAATAGCAGGAATTATTGTGATTTTAATTATTTGAATTTTCTTGATAATTTTCATTTGCAGTCATGGAAACTGAAGGAGTGACACCACGATCGCCTCAAAGGGCTCCAGACGGATTTGGCAGTCAAGATCGGATCCTTTTTTTACTAAGTTGCTCAGGCGGTCAGTAGTTTGAAAAAAATAATATTCTTTGAACTTTTTATAGCAATTCACCTTTTATTTGACATGAGATGATGCCTTGTGGGAAGCATTAAGACAACTAATTAATTAAAACAACTATTCATACAAATCATCTTTATGTATTGGTTTGGTTTGATTT
>BQKZ01007454.1:1416-16237 GCA_036244855.1 Temnopleurus reevesii | reverse complement strand
AGGCCGGCCTCAGACTACCTCCAGAGGTGGTCCGAAATTTGGGCCGGCCTCAGGCCTCCTTTATGTTTACACCAAGCTTTAGGCCGGCCTGAGGCCGGCCTTTTCGGCTGGTGTAAATGGGGTCTTAGTGATAGACCCCTTCTTTCATTATGATAATGCATAAATCTAGATTAAAGGTATAGATTCGTAATGACCAGGATGCAGAAAGTGATGTTAAACGAGCTGATGTATTTACAAGTTGCTTTACATGTTTAAATATATCTATGTAGGATATTAGGAGTACAGTTTTGCTTGTATTCTGTGTATTTTACGTCGAACAGGTCAATCCGCCATTGATCCTACGGTGTGCTAAGTGCTTTAGCATGGGGGAGCGTCGGCCTGAAATGGACGGTGAGATCAGTGGTATTGTCTGCTGTGTGTGAGTTCGCATTCATTTTGTATGTGAAGCACGTTCTGTGAGGAAGTACGACTGCAGCAGGTTTTTTTATTTTGCGATAATTAAGCCATTTCTAGGTCGATTTCATTCAAACAAACTATGAGCATGCTCTAATTTACTATTGAAAAACTGCATTATGGTAATAATTTTACTGCAGCTCGCAAACTAGTTAAATATCTGAAGCGCCCTCCTCCCAAAACTGGTCTATCGCTTAAAGTCATATCGCAGAAGCATATTCAAAGATTTGTATTCTGTTCAAAGCAGTTGTCAATCTTTTATTCGGATTTGAGAAGATTTTGGCTTGACAACCTATTGTTTTATCACTGATGATGTATTGGCTGATATTTCACATCATTTTTTTTTATATTGTATTCCCTCTCTTACATATCCTCTCATTGTTTATTCAACCTTACATGTATCTATGCCATTGTTCTTGTCAAATTTGTTTGTTTATGGACCACTGCTTCGTGCAGACATTTCTGAAATAAGGTCTTGAATTGTATTGAATTATTTTGTAAAACATTTTTTTAAATGACGAGAGAGTTTAAAGTAATTATTAAGACAGGAGTATCTTTATTCTTATCAATAGCAACAGAAGGATAGGCCTAGGTTGCATTTTCACTGTCAGTGAAAGTTTTCATATCCAATGTTTCCAAAGAATGATGCTAAATAATGTATCCAGATTTTTTTTACAACTTTCAAGGCTTTTATCACTCTCCTGTAATTCTCCCGCATGTGTATCCAATGTATCTATTCTATATCTGCCGGTATTCTAGTCAGATTGTATCTTTAAGTATAATAGATTTTCTCAGTGAATGACTGGATAACATGATGCTTTCCAATGTTCTATAGATTGTTGACAACTGCCAAGGATCTTGACACCAAGACACTTTATCCATTACTACAAGACTGAAATGGCCCTCAATTGAACTCAAGTGGAATCACGCACAATTCATGATTGGTGCTTCAAATCCGGTTGAAGAACATCAGTGAAATTATTGATATTTGCAAAGTTTAATGTTTATCCGACAAGTCCTAATATTGCATATCACAAAGGAGACAAAGTTTTTTAAAACTTTTGACCATGCAGATTGAGAATATTTTTGTTGATACAGCATGTCCTGATATGTATGACAGGGCTCGACTTTAGAGGGAGCCAAAAACTTCAAGGGACTCCTTGGAAAATCAGTTAAGGAGCCCGGCTGGCTTTCTAGCTTCTGTGATCAATGATTTTCACGAGATTACAAGGTAAAAACCAGGCTCCCCAAGACTCTTATTGCTCCCCAAAAATGAATGTAAGGAGCCCGATTGGCTTCCCAAAGGAAAACTAAAGATCAAGCCCTGATGAACATACATGTACGTTCTTATAAATGATAATCATAAATATTTCTGTTAAATTGCACAGCATTTGTATTGCACCATCTACATGGATTTACACCATTCCAAGGTGCACAAAATAACAGTCATATCACCCTAATGAAGTTAATGTTTTATTTTCCATGATGGACCTTGGGTCTGAGTCTACTGCTGATTTATTAATGAATCAGACTTGGAGCAATTATTTTGGTGTGTTCATTTTTTAGTGAATCTTCAAGGCATTTCCTGAAACTTTGTCTTTTTCTAATTTGCATGTTATGTAGTTCATTGTTGTTTAAAAATGCACAATTTGGTTGCTCTTCCCAATGTTATAGTAACAATAAAATATGGAATTAAAAAGAATGTAAGTCAAGGCTGGCCGAGTTTGCGCCTGTTTGTTTTGACAACTGTGTCACAATATTTCATTGCACAATCAATTATTATAACAATAGCTATTGTTAGAACAAGACAAATATTGAAATATTTCATGCTATTTCTGTTTACAGATGCAATCAGCTGAAAATTACGTAGGTGTATGGGTGCCAGAATCATTTACGTATTTGTTGTTGGTGATCATTGATATTGTTATGGTTAAAGCATTTGTCTGGGGTGTCATTGAACTATGTTTGTTTAATTGCCCAATATACTGCAACATGCTAAATTATACAAAGACATATATGCAAATAGTTATAACAGGGAAAACGATATGCCATAGAATGAAAGTTGAGCGCACTATTAAAGCAAACTTCAAATACAGTAGGTCTTTATCCATTGTACAAGTGGATGGATTAAGTGTTCAGGTATACAAAAAGCACAATTTTCATCCTCCAGAATATTTTATGTTTGATCATTGTCAAATGCCAAGAGATAGGACAGCCAAAGTTTAAATATTTAGACAAAAAAGTATATTTCCTGTGTCATTAAATGGAATATTAGTGTCAAGATATATAATATACATTGGACCCTTGAACTTTCCTTTCTCAGAGTTAGATCACTGAATCGTACAATCTCGCTGAATTGAAACAAAATTACATTTATTAAACAAACTGAATTTATAGGAAAATCTGTGATTTGAAAATATAATTTTTTATCATTATTACTGGTAGGCATGACCTGGCAACTACAGCTAGGGTAATAATATGGTACTAGTATCAAGCGCAGTAGAGTATATGCATAGTGATTGTGCTACATAAATGGACCTCTCATTATTATTATTATTATTATTATTATTATTATCATTATTATTGCCCACACCAATTCAGACCAAAATTAGGGTATGTTTGTTTTCACAGACAATTTAATCAACTTCATATTAAATGGTATTTATAATGAGCAAGAATTTTAATAGCAGCCTAACTTTCCGGTTATTTGATAAACAAGTTTACAGAATGGTTCTGTCTAATTGTTGTCCATTACAAACTTATGGACTGTTCTGCTTTTCTTAAAGCCTGTTTTTCATAGCAGTGAGGAAATATTTCTGGTACACTGGGCACAGTACATTAGTCATCTGTTTTTGTGGCAAAATATTCTGTAAATTGCGTCAACATATATCCTTTTCGGGCAAATATTTGTTTTGTTTTGTTGCTTAATTGTAGAGAGGCAGAGTATAATTATGGTTTAAGTTTGCACTCTATTTTGAGGAAATAGATCTGTAGACAACTGTGTTTTAAGAAGAATCTTTTGCGGCACAGATATTTTAGCAACTTGGACGGTGTTTGTGCACATGAATGGCATCATATGACATGGAAATTTTCGGAAGGACAAGACCTTTATATTCACGAAAATAAAGTCACTGCAGACGTTCCAGCTCATACATGAGTCAAACGGACATCAAGTCATAAAAACGTACTAGAATAACCAATCAGTAACTGCAGGATTAACAATTTTGATCAGGGATGGGGAGTGCGCTACCCCCTTGCCACTGGATTCACCAATAGGAATGGACCAATATAGAAAAGGACCAATATGAATCCATTATTCATTTTGTCTGTTTTTTTCACAAAGTGATGGGAGACAAAGGGTATTGTTGCTCAAAATGAGTTGCAAATCCATTGAAATGTGCCCTTCTATAGATGTAACACGTTGTTCTATAGGATGCCCGTTGAATTGGCGCTATGTCTGGATTTCTTTGTCTTCATGCAACGATACCCTTGGCTCCCATCTCTTTGTGAAAACACGGACGATTTGATACCCAAGATTTGTAAAATAAAAAATCAAGTCCATTACCACCTGACCTTGCTTGCAGGTAAAAGAATAACATACCTTAACCATTCTTTTGTCCGCAAGTAATGAACCTTATGGCAATACAAATTGATTTTCGACTCAATTGCCATGCAACAAAAGTAAATATCACAGAACAAATGAATGGGGAATGTTTTTGATTTGTATTGAATTGTTGAAAGTAAATGAGGTGTATGAAAAGTGGGATTCCATTGCTTTTTTTTTCTTTAAATATTCTATTTTGATTTTATGTTCACTCCTACGGATATATTGACCAAAAATAGCAATGAAAACGCATTTGGCCTTTGTCCATGTGGTGCCACAAATTGTAGGCAATAAATTTTTTAGAGAAAGGATGAATAATGAATTCGAAAAAGATGCAACTTGATAGCAGCAGATGCCACCATTATTCTTAAGACTGTCGCAACAATGATACCTGTGTCCTGGACAAGTACAATTATAGTCCAGTTGAGGACTCTGTGTTCTAATATCATCTGCCTCTGCACAGCACTTTCCCACAAATTATCTTATATCCCTCTGATCACACATACTCTCTGATCATTATGTTTATCATCAGGGCTATTCAAAGCTATACAAACATACTAATTATGGAAACATGCTTTCCTGTTTTAGGCTATATATTTTCACATTAAATGTCTATTAATAATATCTCAGTATCTGGATTATGCTATAACATTTCATGGGGATATATGTTATTTAGGCTCAGGTTTATTGCAACATGCTCTCCCTTTTTAGTCTAGGTATACATGTTTTGATACTCAATACCTGGATTGTACCCTTATGTTTCAAGGGGATAAATATTATTGAGGCTCTATTCTGGTTCATTGAAAAATGCTCTCCCCATACTAGAACATTGCCAAGGGATAAATAAAAATGTGGTTTATCCAAACATGCACTCTTTTTAGCCTAGGTACGTTTTCATACCAGGCTTATTAATATCAGGCGTACCTAGATTATATCCCAACACTTTGAGGGGATAAATATCCTTGGGTGCTGGAAATTAATTTTAGCAGTACCCCTGTGAGCTTTCTTACAAGGCTCATAGAACATCCTTCAGAGGCATGAAGGTTGATATATTTGATTTTAAAGTAGCCTTTATGCTAGAGGCGAATCCAGGGGGGGAGGGGCAAAGGTGCCTGTGTCCCATAAATGTGACGTTCAACGTTTTGTGAGGATAAATATCCTTGGGCCCTGGAAATTAATTATAGCAGTATCCCTGTGAGATATCTTACAAGCCCCATAGAACATCCTTCAGAGACATGAAGGTTTATATATTTGAATTTAAAGTAGCCTTTATGCTAGAGGCAGATCCAGATTGGGGGGGGGGGGGGGCAAAGGTGCCATTGCTCCATACTTCGGAGGTTCAGCGGTCTGTAGCATGGGAAGATCATGAAGAAGCAAGGACTTTTATTTTTATATCTGTTGTTTTGTTGTAAAATGATGGGAAATGATGACCATTACAAGGAAAAAAATCCTTCCTAGCCTCCTCTTGTCAAATCGGAAATCTGGCTATTTAGTGATTCATTGTTACAAATGATTATAAATGAAGACTAACATATAAGTACTGTAATTAATTAATGAAATAAAGTGGAATAAGATTCAGAAGAAAGCTTCTCATCTCAAATATTCCAAGTGAAACCCTGATGGCATGAAGAGCACCATCTTGCAACAGAAAGTAGACAGTACTATATTCAACCCTCCATCCCAGACCTCCTAATATATAACTCTCATATCCAAACAGAAACATCCTCCCCTCGCGTTGCAACAACAAAGTCAGAATTAAGTCATCCAGTAGGACGGATTGTCGTAAGTCCTGTCCCCGCGGGCTCTGGCGAGATATTTTCATACCTTATAATCGGCGAGATTAAAAATAACGCCCAATTACCCAGCGCTTTTTCTCGTCTCTCTTGTGTTGTGAGAGGGAAACGTTTAGTCTCAGTGGTGGAGCGTAAAATATAGATAATATTGTTGGTCTGTTCACATTTTAAAGCCTTTCAAACTTATGCGTATTGGGGCAGACGTATGCAGACGAATGCAGACAATTGCAGACGAATTGAAAAAAAATATGCTAGATATACATTTGAATTCTTCGAATTTGCGTGCATTTCAACCATTTATTTTTTTGCCAATTTATCAGCCTCTGTGTATCTGTGAGGGGGCTTTGGTTTGAAATCAAGTAATCTTAGTTGTTGCTATTTTTTCTTTTAGTGATATTATGCATGATTTGTTTGTTGAAGAAAACCTTATTTCTGGAAAAGGTAGAGGTTCTTCAGCTTCACGAATTTTCTCTATGATAAAAGCCTAATCACCTCTTTATAGAAGATCCGAAGTGTTATCCAATTGCATCATTATTACCCTAGCTTTAGCTGAGCACCCTGTTTAGCACTAATGCCTTTCAAGGAATGAATTTCAGATATCCCTTCAGCCCACCTGGGTCGAGTGCAGCATTGTGTTAATGTTTTTTGGAAGAAAATTTATGCCGTGACTGGCATTTGTCAGTCAACCTTTGAAGTAGAAGATGAGGGTCTTTATTAGCTCAATTTGAAATAAACCTAAGCTCAATATTTTGTGAATCGAAGGGTTTACATTTCTTATATCAATACATGGCAAATTAATGAAAGGCCTGGCCTGAAATGTCCTACCCATATGCACTGGCCATATGCACTGGCCATAATACCTTTGTAGATTTTTGTGCCCTCCCCTCCATATTATGTTTTTTTAGAAAGGCGGCCTTGCCCTGAAAATATTGCAATTTAAGGCATGCAATGGGAACAAATCTTCTTTGTGTGAATGACCCCACAAAGGAGCTGTATCTTGTGAGTTCATCTTTGGAGCATACTTCCCACAGGAGGAAGAAGGGATTCCATCTTTCCAAAACTAGATCAGGTCCTAACATTTGCATGTTTGTCTATTAGTTTGAGAAAATAAGCCTTATTAATCAATCTCCTCAAGTGGTTTACATGTGTCATTCAAGAATTTAATGGAATAATGTAATTTTATACATACAACCAAATTTTATTCTGCTTCTCAAATAACTCTTTTGTCGAATTTTGTCACAAATTTATGTCATGAATGTGAAATGAATTAATTGTAAAAGAAATGTGCTTTATAACAACCATTTTATTTGTTATCATAGTTAAGCTCAAGGTTAATGGTTTAAAGTCTAAAAGAAAATTATCTCCCCCAATAAATACATCATTTATTTGTATGACGTGACAGCTCTACATGAAGTTCATTCAAGAATTGTGGATGTTGAACAAATAAATTATGTGATACAGATCCATTATCTGTCAGAAAAAGAACTTTATTCAGTTAGAGTTTGCTCGATCATCATGAAACCTATGTGACTGTTGTTCACTCAAAATATTCTCAACAGTTCTGTGGCTAGAACCTCAGACTGCCACCCCTCTTTCAACACCTCCTCTCTATAAGACCGAGGAAGGACATGACTTTCAGAGTTTGACAATTTTTTCAAGGCCCTTTTTAACCTTCCTCTCCACTTTTTTTTTTAATCATTCTCCCCTTCTTTTACGGCCAAGGATCTGGGATTAGTACTTCCATTCACCCCTATCCTTAGAGCCACCTCTCCTGTCGAGCCCCCTTCCTCCATAAAGCTATATTTACCTCAATTTCTCTATATTTTTCAATATGAAAGGTGATATTTCTGGTTGTGTTTTGTTTAGTCGGGAGTTTAATACAGACCACTTTTGGAGGGTATTTTTATCTCGGATCCTGTTCATGCGATGGTTAGTTGAATAGTGATCTTTGAATAGTATTTGATTTTATTTTAGAAATATTAGAAATAAATTTTCAGTAAATCTGCCATTTAATACCAATAGGCAAGTTTACTAATAGATCCAAATTTTGTATTGTTTCTTGCTGATGAACATAGATATGTGGAATACTTGGAATCCAGTTTGCATACTTTACTTGATACTATTTCGGGCAAACCTTGGGCAAGCTTTCGGGTTGCCTAGAACAACCTTTGAGTATAGAGTATGCATACAATTTGTATCTGTTGGTAAAAAAATGCCAGAATTAATCTTTTTATCTTTTTATTAAAATTTGGTGCCTTATTCCTTATTTTGTCATATTGTGTAACTTTCTGTGATTCCTAATTATGGTACAATGATTGCCCAACCTGAGGGTCTTAACACTTTATTTGCTTAAATTACATTTTTCCAAAAAACAAACTCACAAAACATTTTAAAATTTTAAGTGTTACATTGAGGGCAATATCCAAGTTGTACCAAACGTAATGAATATATTTTAACAGTGCATTGTTTTCATTGTGGGTGTAATGTATATATAATGTTGCCATGTAGCTGTTTATGTCTAATTAATGTTTATGACATCACTACATGATGTCATTCGCTAATTAGCTCACTGTATGACGTGAAATGCGGTGATCATAGATCGTAATCTCCCAGGCACTTTGTGGTTTTGCTCATTTGTGGTGCTAAGGAATATACATTCTTCTTTTGCCTTCAATTTTTTTTGACTAATGCAATGGGATATAGCTCACGTATTCACTCTGCATAGTGCTTAAGGTGCTTTGGATAATTATTAATACTCTGGCTTTAGCCTAGCGTACACCAGCGCAATTGGCATTTTAAGCAATGAATATTCATGCCAGGTACCCATTCACCTCACCTGGGTTGATTGCAGCACAATGTGAATGAATTTCTTGCTGAAAGAAACAGATGCCATGGATGGGATTCAAACCTATGATCATCTGGCTGAAATGCAACAGTACAAGGTTGTAACATTGTGTTGCAGTTAAGAGAAGACGAGGCATAGCTTGCCTGCCCTGCCCTGCCCACTCACACTATGCAGATCTATCAGTGTACCCCCACTTTAAATGTTGATGCACTATCAATCTGTGATGTATCAATCTGTCATACTTGTACAGGTTGCAATGATATATAATTTTTGCCAAAATTCATGAAGAAATGTTTTGGGTAAAGGCAGAGCTGGTGCAAAGCAGATATTAACTCGCTCCTGACTTTTGTGTTAGCTGTAAAAAATATTTTGGTAAAGGCAATTCTGATTCAAAGCATGATGATAATGTAGCTGGCTCCTGATTTTTTGTTTTAGCTCTGAAAAGGTCATATCATTGCTGTGACAAAACATTTTACATCAAATTGAAATGTCATTGTATGTATGGGACTAGATAATGATGTGTAATCCTACAGAGGAAAGAGTCATCAAAATAATGATTTCTTTTTCTAGGAGGAAATCATCGATAAACATTCTAAATGAATTTGAATGAGACGGGAAGAGGGGGAGGGATTTGGGAGGGAACGTGATGCGACGGCATTTCCTCTCTTCGTGACTTTCATTTGAACGTTTGGAAGAGATTTATCAGAAGTGTGACATCAATTTAGTCTGTTTTATGAAAAAAAATGCATCCTCTTTCTATCTTGTTTTGAATTTAAGGCCAGGGTCACACTTATTAAATGCGTTGATGCACAAAAAGCATCAACATCAATATGCTTTTTGAGCATCAACACCCCAAAAGTTTGAAAATTTGTTATGTGCGCATACCTTTATGGTCGGTCACATCAAAGATCATGACAGGTTATCTTTCAAGTACACACCAAGAGATTTTGCATTGTTTAAACATTGCAAATTCACTTCTGTAACAGAAATATTACAGATCATGCTCTCTGATATGAATAACTGTATATGCAGGTATTGTGTTTGGACAGAATATGCCGACTTACTGCTTCTAAGTAAACTCGCTGGCTGACTCGCTGGATCGATGCTGATCTGATAAAAGTAATATATTGATTGTAAATTGAGTCAGGAATGAATTGGGCAGTAAGTTGAGGTGTCTACTACGGCCATGCAGACTGCATTTGCCTTTGAGAGAATTCAGGGTGGGGATAAACTACAAAGTCTTAAAACCTTTTTGCCAGACCCTAATTCTACCACTACCAAAGTTATTATTTTGTTTTTGTTTTATAATAATGACTCTAATACCAACACACATGTAGTGCTGTTTCATATTACCTAGCCATATCATGACTACCATGTTTGGTGCATCTCTGCTTTCAAGGAAGTTCTCCTGCTGGTACCCATCCAGCTCACCTGGGTTGAGTGAAGCAGACTGTGGATGAATTTCTTGCTGTAGGAAATTAGTACTGTGGGGTTCAAACCACCAATCCTCCCTTTAAAACCGAGACTTAGGACAACTACACCACAATGATTCGATTATTACTTTCAAAATCAAAGTTTATGTATAGGTAGTGAGGATTTCAGTTCAAATGCAAGCATCTATGGAGTGCTAAACATCTTGCAACTGATTACGATTATAAGCAAGAGGATGTTTTGAATAAATGAAAGTACATTGGCAGTGGGCATCAATGTTCCCCTGGCAGTTATTTGTTCATCCTAATTCTATCTTTTTTTTCAAGTGAAGCAGCCTGCATTTGTTGAAGAAGTTCCTTTTCTGTCATTTTAAATCATTTGGAATATTGAAAGTTAGCATCGCATTGTTGTGATATGCACAAGAAAGAAAAGTGAAAGAAAGAAAGGGACACACAATATAAATCAGAAGAAGAAATTGTAGTAGAAGGAGAAGAAATCTTAATAGAAGAAGTATAGGAAGCAGAAAGAGGAAATAGAAGATAAGGAAGAGGAAGAGAAATAGGAATAAGAGGAAAAAGAAGAAGAAGAAGGAGGAGGAGGAGGAGCAGGAGGAGGAGCAGGAGGAGGAGAAGAAGAATGATTAAGAGAAGAAGAATGATTAAGCGAAGAAGAAGGAAAAAAAGCAGAAAAAATTAGGAGGAAAAGAACAATAATAATAAGAAGAAAATGAAGAAAGATAATAAGAAAAGAAGGAAGGAATGAGAGACGAGGAGTATGGGAAAAGGAGAAGATGAAGAATGATGAAGAGAGAAAGAAAGAAGAAAGGAAGGAACAAAGAACTAGAGGAAGAAAGAGGATCTAATAAGAATGTTGCGGGAAAGAACAAGAGAATAATGAGTGAAAGAAAGAGGGAGGGATGGGTAATTGCAAGAGAGTGTGATGGAGTGAGTGAGAGAGAGAGAAAGAGGGGGAGAGAGAGAGACTGAACACAGACAGGATAAGGGCGCCAAGATCAACTTGAAAGTTATCAAAGTACAGAATAGAGGGGGGGGGGGCTAGTAGAGGGGGGGGGGGCTAGTATATCCCAAGTCATCGCCCCCTCACCATTTCCTCCGCACAGACATTTTTCTTGCTCCCAAATCTAAACCATGTTTCTATCTTGTCTCTGCCAGGTCCTTTGTACGCCTTGATGAGTAATATCCTCGTCTCAAACCAACCCAAGTCGAGAGGAGGCGGTGATGTACAGAATCGTCTGTTACCACGGCAACCGTACGCAATCTCCCCATCCGGGATCTCCCAGTGCTTGGTCCCTCTTGTGTTCAGCTTTGACTATCCTGAGCCGGGTAGGTAATCTCTCGAAACATTGAGGTGCCAATTTAATGATTCGTTTAACGAACATGAATCCTTGATTAAGGTTGGGGAAGGATGCCGACAGGGGCTGGGTGCTCCGAAAAGAATGCCAGGAAATGTTGGTTTTCCCTCCTGAGGAACGAGATTTGGGAAGTGCTTTTTTGGCAAAGAAGGCTCCTCTGGGATTGTAGATTGTTCCGAATGAAATTAGCATCTAATATGTCTCAAATAATTTTCTGACATCTTAATGATCCTTCCTTTTACAGGTGCAACACAAATAGGACCATAGTCATTATAGTGCTCATGAAATTTCTGCATTCATCAAAACTTTCTTTGATTTATGATTACGTCCTGCATTACATATACATAAATCAAGCAACAGAATCCGAAGTTCACCCTCCTACATACTTGCCAACTTAATTATTTATGAATTCCTAAGTATTTCTGTCGTCTTAAATTTTAAAAGCGATACCATATAAAGACTACATGTCACTGAACAGTTCATTGCACAACAGAACCATAACGGGACACAACATTTTCGTGGGGGGGGGGGGGCTTGTCCATTCCTCAGGGGATTGAAACCTTGATATGAAGACTTATTTTGTTGTCAGTTCCTTGGAAAGGGTGGGGGAGGGGGGGGGGATGGAGCGCAACCGTTGGTGAGAGGTGAAAAATCTTAGTCGAGGACCTTTGTTTGAGCGGGGCACCGAAATGTAAAATTTTTCGGGGCCCCAAGGTTGTGAAATCCTGGGTGCATGCCAAACAACAGACGTATGATTACTAGAGATCTGTAGGTTTGCCATAATTTTGAAATAGGAATATCTTGGTTATCTCCAAGGGGTGGCAGAAATGCTAATAATGTCAAAGGGTCAACAACTCATATAACATTACTCGTTGTAAACAAACGAATTGAAGCATTTCAACAAACAATGATAGGAAAAAAATCTGAAAGATGAACCAATCCCTCGACAGTTTCCTGCAAAGTCTCCTGTTTCAAAATGACTTAGCAAAGCTTTTAAACGACAGGCATCACATGACAGCTTAATATCTCGTTCATATTCACGTCTGGCAAAACAACAAATTTTCAGCTGGCGTGACGGAGAATTCAGATCACTACATGAACATGTACTTGAGCCTAGGGTCTGGAGAATGTTTGTTGGTATGGTTGCCATGGTAATGAGATCCAGGTCAAGAATATTATTTATTCTTTTTCCTTATGAACTTGGAGCGGCATAATATTACCTGGGCTTGTCAGATAAGTGTTAGATGTTTGCTTGTGCGAGTAAACTTTGCTTTGCACTTGAGATAAATAGTTTCTCCAATTTTTTGTCCTTTGGAAGGGTTGTAAACATGATTCCATGTTGTTTACACACCAAGGGGGTGTTGTTCAAAATCAACTGCAAATCAACTGCAATTTGCAAATTGTAACGCGCATTTTCATTCGTGAGTAGTGTGCGCATTTAACAAGACGCGCATGAAACAATGATTTTGATTGGCGCGTATCAATTAACTGCAACTTGCGATCAATTGCAACTTTTGAGCAACACCCCCCAAGAACATTCGTCCAGATTTGAAATGTTCAGTAATTCCACATGTACATACAATAGGTTTGGAATGTACAATTATTCATTTCCATTACTTGCTCTTGTAAAAGGCGATTAGGTTTGGAATAGGCTGGTTTACTGAAAGATTTAAATCTATGCATGTTTTTTGCCAAGAAAATTAGTAAATATGGTATTCCTTTCAATAGTGTAGTAACAATTTAACTACAATTCTTTGAATCTACCGGTATTTTGTATACATTACTTGTTGCTATGTAGAGCAAGCCCTTAGCAAAGTTTTGAGATGTAAAGAACAACCTATATAGAATAGGCTTAAAATTTGCATCTATGTGGATTCGTAAATCTGTCCAATACCTGTGAATTTGTGAAAATCAAAACTCAGCATTCATAGAATTGTGAGATATTTTCATAATTCTATGGAAATGAATGTTATGGGCCCCCAGGGAGTACTGAAACATTAAAATATCTTAGATCATGACTTTTTGATGAGCTATTGCTATTTTACTCCAGGAAGATATATGTTCGAGGACGAGATAGGTGGAGATTTTAAAATATTAAATGTCAGCATCACCTGTAGAGAGGAAACACGCCTGTTTAGATTGGCATTTCAAACTGCTACCAGTATGAGAAGTAATTTTGGAGGTCTAAGATTCAAAAGGACTTTATTGGTTAATTCATGTGAATGTGACCCAATTGTGAACTTTCTATGTCAGTTTGCAAAACTGATGTGGATATTATCTGCACAAAATTTCTAAGCCTTGCCTAAAGTTTTTCACCTTTTGCAAAATTACAAATTCTTTGGAGCACTCAGCATTTCAAAGGTCAGCCTTTGAAGTAACCCTCAGAGGGGGGGGGGGCAGAATTATTTTGTAATAGGGATGGGGGCACATTGATACACCACACACACAAACACACTCATACACATGTACACATGTCAAAAATTATTCTTAGCCCCCTCAATCATATTTTATGGGCAGCTTCTTCCGGTGATTTCAATAGGTGGGTTCAATTGCAAATTCTAAGCATTCTCTATTCATGATGGGTGTTCTTGAAAACCCTGAAACTTGCCCGAGATATGCGAAAAAGTAAATATGCAAACATATAATTGCTAATATTATAGTGCAATAATTACTAACCAGTTTAAGGAATACCAAGAAACTACGTTCATTGGCAAGAAACCTGCATTAATTTGATTGTCGAGTTAACTTTTATTGCCTGACTTGAATCTCTTTGGACTGCAAAAATATCTTTATCTTTGGAGAAATTCGACTCAGGAGAGGTAGAAACACAGACTTTATATGAACTGTACAATAAAATGACAGCGTTTTAGGCAATTATTTGACTCCGACAAGTTAGGCTTAGGATTTAATTAGTAAACCATCCTATTCATTGCTCCTGGCTCAATTCTCTTTGTTGTATGACAGGAGATGCATCCTTTTGCTTCTAATCGGACAAAGTCATGATGACAATGCTGTATGCTGTGACATCCCAGTGGTATATCTGATCATGATGACATAACTGGGCCTCATTCCTCACAGCTATTTCATTTCAAGTTCAATGGAGACGTGCAGGGAGGAATTTGGTTGCGGGAAACGTGTGATGGAGCGAAAATGAATTTCAAATTAGGAAAAACTTTGAAAGTATGAAAAAAAGTTGTCAAGAATAGGAATATGATAATGTGTATAAAGGAAGACATAGATAGGTTGGTATTGTATTAGATTTAGACAAACATATAATGAAATTTATAATGAATGTAGAGAGAGAGAGAGAGAGAGAGAGAGAG
>BQKZ01007452.1:19366-36050 GCA_036244855.1 Temnopleurus reevesii | reverse complement strand
CTGCTCAGCGCGCTGCGTGCAGCGGGGCCGGAGGTACTCCCGGATTTTAATGACCGCGTCCTGGTGTGCGGGCTGCAGCTTCTCGGGGTGGTATAATTTGGATGTGGCGCCTAAGATCATTGTAAAAGGAAGTACATGTAGAATTCATCTTCTTGAAATCACGATAAGTGATATATTTATGCTTTGATGGTGGAGGTTTAGTTTTACCTAAACATGCAATAATCATGTAGTGATCACTCACAGTAATTGGTACAACATCACAAAACTGAATTCTATTTCCATTTGAAGAAAACAATGAATCAATAGTAGAAGAAGAGTTTGCGGTAACCCTGGTAGGCTTTGCGATAAATTGTTTCATAGTATAACTACTGGCAAGAGAGAGCAGGCGTTTAGTATGACAATTATAAGGTGTCCTTGAAACATCGCAGTTTAAATCACCCAGCATAAACAAATCTTCAAAATCGTGCGGAGATCGCTCTTTTTCTCATGCTGGCCCAACCCTCTGGAACATGCTCCCACCAACCATCCGAAATTGCACTTCGGCCGATACATTCAAACAGTTTAAGACCTACCTTTTCAATGCCTTCTACTCATAACTGCAACTCAAGCAGCATTCTTTCTACCTTCCTACCCAACCTTCCCTTTTCCGACTTTCCTCTACTATTCTCTACTGCGCCTTGAGCATCCAGCAGGATGGATTCGGCGCACTATAAGTCACATCTATTATTATTTATTATTAAATCTAAACCGCTGCTGTCTAAATATCGTAAGAATGATTCAAGTTTGTCAAATACATCATTGTGTGAATCGGGGGGGGGGGGGGGGGGGGGGGCTATACCACGTAACAAGAAAAAATGTTTTTTACAGGCAACTCACAAAATATCATTGTGATTGTTGGCAACTGATTTCGAGCACTGAATACATGGATACGTTCTTCCCATTACATATGTTTAACAGTTATGATGGATCCTCAAGTATCGAACATTATAATATTCTAAGTACTTGAGTATTTTTTCGATGTCCGTTTCGTTTGTAACAAGTACCTTCCTTCCATCTTTCGTAAGAGCAGTGATTTTGCCATCGGATGTCCATGTCTTGTGCACATTGTCGTGGGTTCTTGCCTTGAACAGAAGAGATGAACGAAAAGCTGTTAGATCCTCATGTATGTAAACCTTGGAACGACTGCCTTTCAGTTGCGTTCGAGCTCGATAGATTTTGTCCCATATGTTGTACCTGCTGAACTTCACGATAGCCATGAATGTGTTTCCGCGCTCTCCTGAGACAGCCATCAACACCAACATGCCCAAGGTGAACATCCGCCTTCATTTTTCCTCTAAGAGCAGTGGGAATTACGAGGCGCTGACCCCTGCATCCTGGGCTGTGAGTTCATCTCTGTAGTGAAAGAAGGATGAGATGATGGGAGAGACTTGGGACTTGTGTTGAGGCCAGCCTTCTAAGTTAGTAGTCATCAGCGTGAGCATGGTATCGTCAGTGGCAGTTGCTTTCCTGATGCTCTCAGTATCACTGTTTGGGAGGGTCAGGTCAAGTATAGAGTTGATGGTCTCAACCTCATCATGGTACTGGATCTCGTCCTTATCGCACGAAAGGTAAGAACGGCTCAGCGGGTTAGCAATCAGGTTGTCCTTCCCTTTAACATGTTGAACAGTGATATCATAGGCCATGGCGCGTAACACCAATGACTGAAGCCTTCTGGGAGCCTTTTCAAGTGCCTTCTTGACTATAGTCTCAAGTGGCTTGTGGTCAGATAGGATCATCACTTCTTGCCCGTACGTGAACTGGTGCCATTTCTCTAGAGCAAAGACAATGGCTAGCATTTCCTTTTCTATGACAGCATACCGGGCCTCTGCTTCAGTCAACGCTCTGCTTGCGTATGCCACTGGTTTCCCATCTTGCACAAGAGCTGCACCGATTCCTGTTGCACTAGCATCTGTGAATATCTCAATCTTCTTTGTCTGGTCAAAGTATGCTAAGACTGGAGCTTCTGATAGAAGTGCCTTGATTTCTTGGAATGTCTTCTCGTGATTCGCATCCCAAGTCCAGGAGCCATCTTTGTGTGTTAGGTCGTTGATTGGTTGGATGACTTCTGATAGACGAGGGAGGTACCTGGAGAGGTAGTTGACTATTCCCCGTAGCCGGTGTACATCATCAGCACTGGTGGGTGCTCTCATCTTGAGAATGGCATCCACCTTACTGGGGTCAACCTTAAGTCAACCGCTGGTCACAATGTGTCCAAGAAATGGCACCTCCTTGACATGGAACTTTGATTTCCCTGGGTTGAGAACAATGTCAATCTCCTGAAAACGCTCGAGAAGAGAGTGAAGCCTGTGGTTGTGCTCTGCAGGAGTTTCGCCCCAGATGATGATATCGTCAGCAATGCAACGAACGCCAGTAAGCCCATTTAAAGCCTGATGCAATCGTTTCTAAAAGATCTCGCTTGAGACTTTGAGACCGAATGGGAGGCATGTCCACCTACATCACCCCCAAGGAGTAGCGAAGATGGTGAGAAGGCTTGACTCATAGTCCAGTGGACAGTGCAGGTACCCATCTTTTAAGTCACAGATGGAAAATGAAGATGCCTTCGTAAGTGATGGAAGAACGTCATCTCTTGAGTGCAGTATTGAGGTAGTCTGCAAGAACAGACTAGTATTGAGGGGCCTTGGATCGATGCATATCCCTACACCTCCTGTCTTCTTCTTGACGACAGCCATCTGGTTCACCCAGTCTGTTGGCCCATCAACTGATTCGATAACGCCTTGCCCACACAATGCGTCGAGCTTATACTTTACAGCATCCTTCAAGGACTCGGGAACAGTCCGGGCAGGTCGGATGACTGGCTGGGTATTAGGGCTCACCGTCAGATGAACTCAAGGTCCCGGTAGAATACCAAGGCTAGATGGTGCGAACACAGCAGGGTAGTCAGAGATGGGAGTGTTCTGGACGGCCGAGTGAATCTGCTCACAGGCATCATAGTGTATTGTAATGAGTTTCATATGTTCTGCTGCACGTTTACTTAGAAGGGGAGTGTAGTCCTCAGCAACTATGACATAGTCAACTTTGTACTTAACGCCAGTAACGGGGTTTGTTGTCTTGAGCTTGCACCTTCCAAGTGAGGTCTGACGAGACTTGTTCCACATCTGTAGCCGATGTTTCTCTGGACGGATCTTGTCTGTAGGCTTCAGATACTTATCCGGTAGCAAATTCACAGTTGCACCACAATCAATCTGGAACCTTACACTCTGCTCATTGGGGATCATTTGACAGTATACAGGGCCATCTGTATCCTGTACTGCATGTACTTCCGTGACTGTTGAGATACTCTCAGCAGAAGAGTCATCTGAAGCATCTCCAATGGCTTGGACAATTAAGACACATCTTCGAAGACTTGAAGTGATTCTTTCTACCACAGCCATCACAAACACGATCCCAGACAGGGCACATTTCTTTGCGTAGATCGTGGGTGGCGTGACAGAATTTGCAACGACCAGTTTGGGGCACCACCTTTACTTTATCCCTGGTCCTAGGCTTCTGTTGTTTACGTAGTAAAGTGGATTGAGCTGACGATAATTTCCTATCTATCTGGTGCACAACTTCATCTTGCTTGAGTGCTTTCAACTGGGTGGTTGTAACCTCAATCGCCTTGCAGATGTCAACGGCCTTGGAGAGAGTTAGATCAGGGACTGCCATCATCTGTTCACGCATACGGTCATCCACCACACCAAGAAGTAGTCTATCCATCAGAAGTTTCTCTCTCATGCACTCACGAAACCCGCATCTCTTGCTCATAGTCCTGAGCACCGTGACATATTGCTAAATGGACTCAACCTCTTCCTGGGAGCGCTTATTACACTTGAAGCGTTCGAAGAATTCGCGGGTTACCCCGAGAAAATGTAAATCTAGCCCCCGAATGATGACGGCGCAAACTTCAGCCTCGGATGTGAACCATTATAGATGCCATTATAGATGCGCACGCCCTCGGGACCGAGACAGTGTAGGAGTAATGCGGTTTGGTAATGTTCAGGTTGAGACGCGAGGTTATCGTCTTGACACTAAACCTCATAAACATATTGTAACAAGAGGAGAGTGGCACTACTCACCAGTTTATTCAGGGAAATATGGAGATGATTAAAAGTTCGTTGACTATAGCGTGTATTGGACGTAGTCTATAAGCAAACATCCTGATTGGGTAAACGGAAATCAACGATGTAAAAATCTCAGATATGCGCGTATCAATTTGTGTCTGGTAGCATGAGAAATATGTCATAAAGCTGAATGAACCGATACAGGCGCTTATACTTGCAACTGATTTGCAGTTCATTTGCAATTGGGCACAACATTCTAGCAATGTCCCTAAAGACCACCGATCAAAATATAGGCATTTTGACAAATAAATTTTACCCGATCCCTTTTCTAAAAAATTAAAAACTCAATACAGAATTTCTTTAGGTCGCCAGGTTTGTATCGAAAACAAAGACCAAATCAGTTTGAGATTCCTTACTCCCTGCGATGATCACAGGGGCATTCGCGTTAAGATGCTGGTAAAAGAGCCCATATAATTTAAATATTGTAGAACCATGGAAGTATTTCTGCCCCATCCCAATAATATGTACAGGGGATGGTAAACATTGATTGGGAACATCAAGAATCCCCTACTAATATGATCATCAAATGCCAAAGGGGCTTTGGCGACATCCGGATAGTTCATACCCATCTGGTTTAAAACTTGATCGATGGTCCGTTTCTAAGTAATATGTACACGGGGTAGTGGTCGCCGTAATCTACAATTATGAATAACCACATAACGGTTTTTGGTCCAAGAAGGATTTCTTGGATGGCCTATTCTTACAGGCATTTATGTGAAGAAAATTCAGCCGATTTACTTTAAATGTATGTCCTGCTGGCCATCGAGAAGAAGCCTATGAAAGGACGTATAATGCGCAGTACGATGTGGACCCAGGGTAGTATATCATTCCTCAATATGACTACGTGTGAACTTTGTCAATCTTCTATGGAGGACCAGGAAACATTTATTTTGTTGATGTATTTTAGAAGTGTTTTGAGGGTTCCCTTTTGCCAGGATGTCCTGCTGGCCTTTGGGGAAAAGCTTGTGAAGGTACGCATTCGAATTGTCTGAATGGTAGACAGTGCGATGTGGATACAGGGGGTTCATCTTTTCACAATGGAAATATGTGCAAATGTTGCAACGATTTTCTTCTAATTTTATGTATAGTTGGCCTTTTAAGAGAATTTTGTGAAGGGGCGCATTCCAATTGTTTGAATAGATGGACAGTGCGAGTGGATACAGGGGCGTATCTGTCCACAAATACGTGCGAGTGCTTCAACGACTTCCTTCTAACTGGATGTCCTTTTGGCCTTTTGGGAGACGCCTGTGAAGGGACGAAACCTACTTGTCTGACTGGTGGAAAGTATGAAGCGGACGGGGGTGTATTTGCCCTCCTTAATTACATGTGAATTCGTAAATATTGTAATGTGGAGTTTTCTCAAATTGTTATTATTCTTTTCTAACAGGATGTCCTGCTGGTCTGTGGGGAGAAGATTGTGAGGAAACGTGTCCTGATTGCCTGAACGGTGGACAGTGTGATGTGAACACAGGGGAGTGTGTATGCCGTCCAGGATTCAATGGAACTACGTGTGAACTTCGTAAGTCCCATGTTCACGACTTGTTAAACCTTCAGCTGTTCAAGGTCACGTTTTAGTAAAGAGAGTATTTTTCCCAAGAAATTTGTCTTCAAATTTCAATAAAAGTAATTATACCTTCCCATGTCATATATATTGCAACATAGACCCACTCTTAATTCCTTCAGGACACACGCATAAATCAATTTTATACACTGGCCATATGAAGAAAAGTGTTATAAAATATCTCGGGATTAGTTTCTGTACTAAGAAACGATAACTTCCTGGAATAATATTGCTCATCCTCAAAACCTAATGGCCAATACACAATGTGCCACCAAATTATAAAAACACATTCCCTGAGGGAACTGAAAGTGACGTCTTCTACTCAGGTTGTCTATTTTATTTGCATTATATGGGGATAAATTTTGACACTTTCAGTTAGCAGAAGTATTCAACAAGTCATGGAATATGTTCAATTTAAAGAAAGGGAAAACAATTTTGCAAGAAGCCGTTGACTAATCTGCAAGTCCAGACATTGCAATGTTCTACCTTTGTCGTCTTTGGTCCTTGGTACCTAAGGCATAACTCAATTAAGAATTGTTTTACCCTTTATAATTTTCGAACCGTGAATGACACTTTAATTTCAACAAGATATTTGTGATTTTTTTTTAACATTTAAGGACAAATAAGAAAATATACGACAGGTGAATCAATGGAAAACGAACGTAATTTTGCTATGTTCCAATACTTGTGTCATGGGAGGGTACCATCATCATTATAATGCACAAAAGATTATGTGCAAAGCGAAATGGTTTTGGAAAAGGTATGACCTAAACGATGTTTGAAAAATTAAGTCCATTCGTGCATCATGAATCTTAATCCGGCTATTTTCTTCTTTTGGAAACGACCATTAATATATGCCCGGTAATAAGCAGAATATTGAGAGGACACTAAAATAATTTAATGTTCAAATCAAAATCTTTGGAAAGAATATGTTCATAAATAATCTTTACAAAAGCTATATTTTGGCTTTAAAACTTTCTGTAAAAATACGGTAAATCCGACATAATGCTAGTCCAGTCCAGTTCCATTTAAATGTGTATTTCTTGCTTCAAATTCTAATGTCATTTGTTATTTCCTTTTTCCTCAAATTCTTCTTTCTTTTCTCCTTCTTCTACTTTTCCTTTCTTCGTATTTTCTGTCTTTTCTCCCTTTCCCCTACTTCTCATCATCCTCTCTTTCCCCCTCATCCTAGATCTAAACACTTATTCTTCTCCTCTCAATTACTCTTATCTATATCTCTTTTCTTGCTAATTGTAGGACTGTCCTCTTTTTAATGTACATATTACTTTTCATTTCCAGTAATTTTAGCGTAAAATTCGCATCTATGTAAGATTTTGATTTGATTATTTTATGTCTTGCTTGTAAACAAAATGTTATTAGTCCTCGGACTTTTATTTTGTACTTTGATGATTATGATTTAATAAACCTGAATTGAATTGAATTGAATTGAATTGAATTGACTCTGCGTTATGATAGCACAAACCTCTGCATATTCTCTTACACTGACCACACTAGGACTGCAAAACACTCGGTGAGAGGGTTATGTAAGGACTCTGTGATTGAGTGCTATGCAGTTCCTGTGTGTTTAGTTTAAGAGAGTATGCAAAGGTAGGTGCTATCAGAACACATATCATCAACTGGACTAACATGATGCCTGCAGAGATTACAGAAATGTAGATAAATTGATATGACAATATTCACTACGCTCACATGCATGTAATTGTCAGTAGTTTTGATCAAGAAAGGTTTTTTATACCAAATACTGGCCACGCAAGTGCTATCTGATTCTGTAACTGCAAATATTTTTACTGCGTAGATCGAATACATACACTTTCATTAGTTTCGGGTTTGTCCAGACCTGGCAACTTTGATGCCCTCTACGTTAGGGACAGGTATAATATCATATAGCGTATATCAAATATCTGTATAAATTCTAAAAGACTTCCAAAAAACATTTACATGCTCTAAATCAAAGTATTGAAGTGTGAGTGAAATGTGAGTTTACCGCGTTTAAAAGAAATACACTATACAAGTTTTGCGAATTATGTAATCATGTAATTTTGCCTACATCCTTTTCAATTTAATCCAGTTCTCGGGAGTAACCGATTTGGCCAGGACGGTAGTCACACTTGTCACCCTCCAGACACTGATGGCAGTCAGGGATGTAGGGGTAAACTCTTCTGTCTACCAGACCCATACGGATGCACCTGTGCTGCTGGTTACAGGGGACTTGATTGCAATACAGGTAATTGATTGCATTGAATTGAATAAGGTGTATTTGATGAGAATACGTTCGAAATAGTAGACCGATGACGGTAACAAATCGAATTTATAATATACTACACTGTCGGTCATAAATTTGGAATATTTTTTCACCAAATTTTTACAGCGGAATTATTACAACATGATTTGAATATGGCATTTATGGTGCATGGTATGCACTTTGCTTTATCATTCTACCTCTTACACACGTTCGACAGTGATATTTTACAAGTTTATGTCCTAAGCGAAGGATGTCAATTTTAGAGCATAGAATCACCATGACGGCAGTGCTGTTATTCACATTAACAATATGATTGAAATTAGCAATCATGATACATGGGCAACAATAAATAAAATACATCAGCAAAATATTGAACATTTTTTCTTATTGTAGAATTATTTGTTGGATATTATCACATTTTACTCACTTTTACTCTTATGTCTACCGTTTGTGCCTCAAGAATGCGATCCTGGTACTTTTGGAGCTGATTGTCTGCAGGAGTGTCGCTGTACTGAACAGAACAATTGTAGGCGGGATACAGGAGAATGCATAGATGGGACTGAGTGTCAACAAGGTTGGACAGGTACCAACTGTCAGGGTAAGTGCAAGCATCCTTCTACCTCCAGACTGTATTTCTTCTTTGTTTTATTTTATAATAATAATAATAATGAAGTTCATTCTCGATACTAAGAGTTTCTTGCACTCATGCATCAGGATGTAAACTATTCTCGTAAAATATTCTATTCCCGTAAAATAAAGTGGGTCATGGATCACTAGATCCGCACTCCATGTATTGAACTGTGCGGACACAACAATCACAAGCCGGTTCCAAATTGAATAGCATTATAAAGGAGAATTGCATTTTGCGATCTACTTAATTTTTTCGGAAATGTATTATATTGTGTTCTAACTGTTAGCATATCACTGTGAAAAGAATTATCGGAGAAGAGCGTAACTGACTTCAAGCGTAATAAACAAGCTTGGCTTTCCTTTTCACCTCTAGCATAGTGTCCTGAGCAAACATTTGTTATTACACACCATGTAGATTACCGAATTGAATCCAGGGACATTAATTGTTCAATATCACCGTATACACATATATAGTATATTATATCCTACTTTTAAGATCGTATCCATTGTCATTGGTCAAGGAGCAGTCATCTGATCAAAATATTTTCACCATGAAATAAATTGGATATGACGTGATGTCGTTTGCGTCATACCTCGGTATAGTTTTGGATATGTCAATATTCTGACGTCATCTTTTACGATACCGCGATATCGAGATCAACTGTTTTATATGATTTGTGTTATGTGATTTTTTATTAATAATAATAATAATAAATACACAGCTTTTATATAGCGCTTATCAACTCTTCATTAGAATTCTCTAAGCGCTCTACAATTGCAGCATTATTACACTGGCTTTAGCCCGGCAGCCACTTTATTAGCGCACTTGGCATTTCAAGGAAAAAATTCCTACCAGGTACCCATTCACCTCACCTAGGTTGAGTGCAGCACAATGTGGATGAATTTCTTGCTGAAGGTAATTGACGCCATAGGTGGGATTCGAACCTACGACCCTCTGGTTGAAAGGCGAGAGTCAGAACCATTACACTACGGCTCCTATGTCAGTTTACGACTACACTATGTCAGTTTACGATGCATTCTTTATGTAATTTTGATGATTGAAAATAAATACTTCTAAATACAACAAAAAAATCTCGTCGAAACATAAACAACAATGGCCGCGCCCAGTGCAGAAATCAACGACGATGAACCGAGATTTAATCTCGTAGATGATGATGATTTGGAGGAATTCATTTAATCGACAGATTACAAGTAGGATATATATTTCATTATTATTTCGGTTTACTTGTGTAGGACATAAGTCAAATATGCCATGCACATTTTTCGAAGTACTATATGAAATTATGGATTCTTCGTTGACTGGCATAGCACTATTACAAGTAAACCGAAATAATAATTAAATTTATATACTACTTATAATCGGTTGATGAAATGAATTCCTCCAAATCATCATCATCCACGAGATTAAATCTTGGTTCATCGTCGTTGATTTCTCCACTGGGCGCAGCCATTGTTGTTTATGTTTCGACGACTGATATCGCGGTATCGATAGCTGAATATCCAGTTATCGTAAAGGATGACGTCAGAATATTGACATATCCAAAATTATTCCGAGATATGACGCAAATGACGTCACGCCATACCCAATTTATGTCATGGTGAAAATATTTTAAATCACATGACTGCTCCTTGACCAATGACAACAATTGGTACAATCTTACAAGTAGGGTATAATTGATTAATGTATGGTATTTGTATCCTCCTCTGCGCCAGGTTGCTCATCTGCGCCTCATTGACACACGCGATGTAACTCGCGCGCTCGGTGAAATCAAGACTTTTTCCCGAAAATCTCCAACCGCGTGTAAAGTGAATGGGGTGCAGAGAAGGGACCCAAATATTTCGAACTGCAATAATGAGAGGGGTTTATATTTCCTCTGAAATGAAATTGTTTCTGGTCAGATTTTGCTGATATATTTATCACATATAATTATGAGGATATTTGTGATAATATCAGATTAAATATGAATTGGATGTCCATTGACTTCATGCATTTTTCAAGCTGAAAGTTTAGGTGCGCAGATGTGCGACCTCCTATCATATCATTATGATATAGATGCTTGTTCACAACATGCATGACGTGCTTACAAAAAATAGTTTTCTAATTTCTGATTTAATGATTTACTTCTTATTTATTTACCCCCGTTCATTTATAGTTCAGACTCCCGATACTCCCAGCAGTGATGCGGGTAAGTCTGGGGCCGGATTCTGGAATCGTTCTTATCTTATGTACGTCACTTTCCTAAATCGGTATTCTGAAAACGTTCTTATCTTTTTTCTTAACTTTCTTCCTTTTTAACTTCTGCCTAGAAGATTTGGCGCGTAAGATTACTCTACATACACGCCCTATGATTTAGGATCTATTCTGAAAATCGTCTTATCTTAAATTTGTTCTTATCCTTCTCCGAATTTGAGAAGATATTTGAAATACGGGTGGGGCTATTTTATTTCATATAGTTTTTAATTTGCTTATTAACCACTGAGTAAAATATGCTCGACAAGAAAGAAGGAGACCATACTTGAGTAAAAATGTCAAAAATAAGAAGTTTTATGAAATTTTCCTCGTAAATTTTAATTTATCGAAGAATGGCCCACGTGTTTCATTTGAGCCACGTGGGCAACATAATTATTTCACTGCTTTTGTTTCAGGGAGCGCGTAGCGCAATTGTAGTGCTTAATCTATCAATTACACACAAGGGTGAAACTTGACCCTTGGCCGTGATGTAAGAGACATTGCTATTGATTGATTTCCTTTTATGACAGTTTGAATGATTGGTCAAGGGCTCAAAATGGGCGTGGTAGAAGATAGGTAGAAGGCGGTCCTACAAGAGAAAAGACCGAGTTAAGAAGATTTTCAGAATACGTCGTAGGAAAAATTTTAGCGCGTTCCTAACTCACAAGATAAGAAGAAAGTTAGGAAGAAAGATAAGAATGATTTCAGAATTGCCATGTAATTACAATTTTTACATATTGCTGATTACCCCAAATGCTATATAAACCCTAACTTGTAGTATTCTTTAAGCTGAATATGAAGTGCGGCCACTTCAAAACATGTTCTCATTAAAAAGTTGTGTTTTCTTTGTTATACTATTATTTAAATTTGTATCGTGTCGCTCTTTCGGGAAAATAACTATATTCTAAATATATTGAATGGATAATTAATGGATAAATGAATAACAAAATTTGATCAATACCTTGAAAGAAGTCTCTTTAATTTTTCTTTGACTTCGATACCAATCTTGGACGTGAGAGAAGGCGATGGAAATACTACTAGCATGGATTGGCAGGTGAGTAATGTAATATAATAATAATAATAATAATAATAATAATAATAATAATAAATGATAGAACTAGGTAGAACTATAAGCTGCATTCCTACAGCCGCGATTCTTCGCGTCGCGGCAAGTAAAGTGACGACGAGGCAAAAATCGCGGCTGTGTGAACCAAATAGCCACGGCATTTGACCCGATTCAAATCGCGACAAAAATCGCAGCAAACTGCTGTAACTTTATGTGTCACCACAGCACTGATTCATCAATGAACGATTGAAGCAAATTTCGTTACGTCAATGAATTAAAATGGCAACTTTTAGCTTTTAAACACTTTTGGGCGATGTTGATTCAATAGTGTTGTGAAAGGAGTATTAAGAAGTCTGGTGCAGCAAGAGCTATTTACCTCATAGGTAAGGATACCTGCTATATTGCGGCACGAAATACAATATTTCATTAGGAAGTGTCTGCCCTCTATAGCCAGATAACCCACCGCTGTCATTGTTGACGACAGTCATCTCCCATCCCAAAGCCTTTGATAGACAGTCAACACCCTTTCAGCTCCATATTCTGTAAATGGTTATACATGGATTTTGTTGCTGATTTATTGCTTCCTTCTGCATTTTTGTACCAGTGAAGTGTTGAATCCATTTAACTCCAGAATTTGGTATTCAATGCAAACTTCTTTTGAAAGCAAAACAAAAAATCCAGATAGGCAACACCAGATCTGCGACTAAATCCCTTCCCACCATGGAGAGACAGAGCTCAATCAGTTCTACAGGGAACAATCTAGGAGCAGAACAATGAGGAGGCAGATGAGTAAAATGACTTTCCAAGTTGTGTAATTGACTTTGCAATCAATATCCAGGCTCTGACTTATTATTAGGCAATGTTCATAGTTATTAACCCAAATTAACATAAATGCATAATTAGTCGAAATAACTCAACTTTATCACAGTTTTAGGTTAAACTTCCAACACGCTCCTTAATCTGTAGCAAACAACTATTACAGAATTGGTCTTTTTACCGTAAGCATGTCATGACAAACTGGCTACCCAATTTACATGTATTATGAACATTCAAATGAAACCAAATGAATTTGCAAATGCAGCCTGATGACTTTGCAATGGTAAAATTTACATCAGAGACCTGAAAGCCATGGATAAGACAGTTTATTTGTTATTTTGCTTTCTCACATTAGCGAAATAGTGTATATATGTACACATCTAATTTTGAGGTATCGACTGCCTAATTTGCATATAATACATGTATGCAAATGAGTATTTCTTATACAAATGAAAAATTGTTGTCAAAAAGGTTTAAATCAGATTCACAGCTCCTCAAAACAAAGGGGTAGACATTCATGATTCCTTTTTTTTTCAGCAACATAAGCAAGCTCTGACCAGAAAAAGATATTTGGATAATGGCTGCCTTAATTTGCATACAGTTTGAATATGTAAATGTGACAGAATTGAATTTGTTATGCAAAACATGAAAACAAGACCTGAATTACATGCATTACTCACACAATTATTCTTTGCTTTCTTATGTTAGCACAAAATGGCGTCTATATACACAATTTAAGGAATTACCGCCTAATTTGCATATTATACATATGCAAATGAATATTGCTGATGCTAATTATGCATATTAATGTTTAAAATTGTAAAATCAGATACACAGACCCTCTAAACCTAAGGGTAGACACATTTGTTTTTCTTCTATCTGACCAAATAAGAAAGTCATGGACTAAAAACGAAATTCTGGTAATGGCCGCCTTAATTTGCATATTACGGAATTTGCCCAAGGGTGACAATCCGGTACCATGCAGATTCTGAATCAGCATAACTCAAAGATATAAAATCCGCAAAAAAAAATTGCTGGTACGCATAAACCACGTTGACTGCCAAACTGCTGGACTGTAACATTCTGATTTTGACGAGAAGATAGCTCTGTGGTTTTTTTTTTCAAAGCAGCAACGGGACAGATAATGATCCAAAAACGTCACTTGAAATTCCCTTGTCAAACCATCCTCACCATGTGGATTTTTTGCTGGCATTGCCTCTAACCATGCTGACGCCGTCTGACATTAAAGGGAAACCAACCCCTGGAATTATCGTGGTCTCATTGAATGAAGAAAAATCAGATGAACAAGCTGTGAAAATTTGAGCAAAATCGAACAATTAAGGGCGGGGAGAGATACTAGTGTTCAATGAACACTAGTAATTAAGGGCGGGGAGAGATACTAGTGTTCAATGAACACTAGCAATTAAGGGCGGGGAGAGATACTAGTGTTCAATGAACACTAGTAAGGGCGGGGAGAGATACTAGTGTTCAATGAACACTAGCAAGGGTGGGGAGAGATACTGGTGTTCAATGAACACTAGCAATTAAGAGCGGGGAGAGATACTAGTGTTCAATGAACACTAGCAAGGGCGGGGAGAGATACTAGTGTTCAGTGAACACTAGCAATTAAGGGCGGGGAGAGATACTGGTGTTCAATGAACACTAGCAATTAAGGGCGGGGAGAGATACTAGTGTTCAATGAACACTAGCAAGGGCGGGGAGAGATACTAGTGTTCAGTGAACACTAGCAATTAAGGGCGGGGAGAGATACTGGTGTTCAATGAACACTAGCAATTAAGGGCGGGGAGAGATACTAGTGTTCAATGAACACTAGCAAGGGCGGGGAGAGATACTAGTGTTCAGTGAACACTAGCAATTAAGGGCGGGGAGAGATACTGGTGTTCAATGAACACTAGCAATTAAGGGCGGGGAGAGATACTAGTGTTCAATGAACACTAGCAAGGGCGGGGAGAGATACTAGTGTTCAGTGAACACTAGCAATTAAGGGCGGGGAGAGATACTGGTGTTCAATGAACACTAGCAATTAAGGGCGGGGAGAGATACTAGTGTTCAATGAACACTAGCAAGGGCGGGGAGAGATACTAGTGTTCAGTGAACACTAGCAATTAAGGGCGGGGAGAGATACTGGTGTTCAATGAACACTAGCAATTAAGGGCGGGGAGAGATACTAGTGTTCAATGAACACTAGCAAGGGCGGGGAGAGATACTAGTGTTCAGTGAACACTAGCAATTAAGGGCGGGGAGAGATACTAGTGTTCAATGAACACTAGCAATTAAGGGCGGGAGAGATATCTCCACATTTCCCAAAAAAAATATCACATTCCCATTTTTACTTACCTCAAACTAATGACTCCAGACCGATGTAAAATATTAAATTCATTCTTTGACGCTGGCAGTCACGTCATCACCAGTCATCACGTCAGTGGCACATTATGGCAACAGAGCTAGCTGGTTGACATTTCCGAGCGAGCTGCGAGCATGGCTGAAGACTTGCCGAAGATGATGTTATCCTGACGTCACAGGGCATTTGAATACAATTTTAAGATGACCTTTTTTCTCACATATACATTGTTTCACATGTTTGTCAGCGTTAGCAACCCTCTTCGAATCATTCAAAGGCGTTCCATGCGATACAACATACGTATTTGCTGCATTGTCGTGGTGTAGTGGTTCGGACTCACGCCTCTTAACTAGAGGGTCGGTGGTTCGAATCTCACCCAGGGCGCTAATTTCCTTCAGCAAGAAATTTACCCGCACTTTGTTGAACTCGACCCAGGTGAAAAATGGGTACCTGGCAGGAATGTATTCCTTGGAATGCTTGAGCGCCTAACTGGCTTGCTCGGCAGTTATAGCCAGGGTAATAATATGGTACCTAGTATCAAGCGCAGTCGAGTATATGCATATAGTAATTGCGCTATATGAATGGACCTATTATTATTATTATTATGTCATGTCCTTACCTGCTATTCAAATTCCTTAAGAAGTTGAAAGTGTTCCGTGAAGGCGTAGGTCGTGCAGCGCCACCTACCAGTGGTTCCGGGGGAACATTGCGTCAAGAATTTCAAGGGTTTTTTTTTTTTCAAAAAAGAAAGAGTTTCATGGTGGTTATGTTTGAACAGAATTCTTGTAAAGGATTACATTTTACCATGATAATACTTTAGATCTTGAAGTTGCAAAATGAGGCAGATTTTACAATGTAATTGATAATATAGCTATGTAGCCCGTACAACGGGGGACATAGTTTCCCTCTAATGTCTTTATTCTCTTATAAAATTATTTGATTTTACATGACTTTTATGCAAAACATTCCTCCAATATCTTTCTCTACAATAATAGGTTCAGACTGTAAATGGAATCGGATCTAGTGAATGGTCTGCCAAGACAACATCATCAGGTATGCATAATAAGAATAGCTTCACTTTTTCATGGTATCAATAATTGCTGTGATTAAACCACCGATTGTTATTATAAGCCAATGTTATAGCGTTCAGACAATTTTTTGATTTCGGACTGCAGATGACACTCCAACCATTGGTGAATGACAAATATGAAGCACGGCTTCCAAAAATTCCACTGCACAACGATACTTCAAATACAAAGTTATATTTTACATAACATGTTTTTCATTGAATTATGAAATTAATAATCATTCATGGAAAATTCTCTTGTTTTAAATTCAAGGAGTCAAAATATTAAGTTCTGTTTTGTTTTGTTGCTTGCAATTCCATGATTTATAATGTAAAGTCGTTTGTTCTCGCTGTCTTCCATAGCAGTGAACAAACGGTTCCTCTCTTTCTCGCTCTCCGACTCTCATTTTTTTCGTATACATGCACAAGCAAACAGTAAACCCAAATTAATATACTCCAAGCATATATTGAGATAGAGAGAGAGAGAGAGAGAGAGAGAGGGGGGGGGG
>BQKZ01007451.1:8485-33788 GCA_036244855.1 Temnopleurus reevesii | reverse complement strand
GGAGGAGGGGATAGTGGAAGAGAGGGTTGTCAGTATGGAACCAACAAGACAAACTATGGCTCAAGAATTGGTAAGATGGAGGGATAGAAGGATGGATGGAGAGAGAGAGAGAGAGGTGGAGGAGGGGATAGTGGAGGAGAGGGTTGTGAGTATGGAACCAACAAGACAAACTATGGCACAGGAATTGGTAAGATGGAGGGATAGAAGGATGTATGGATAGAGAGAGAGAGAGAGAGGTGGAGGAGGGGATAGTGGAAGAGAGGGTTGTTAGTATGGAACCAACAAGACAAACTATGGCACAGGAATTGGTAAGATGGAGGGATAGAAGGATGGATGGAGAGAGAGAGAGCGGTGGAGGAGGGGATGATGGAGGAGAGGGTTGTTAGTATGGAACCAACAAGACAAACTATGGCACAGGAATTGGTAAGATGGAGGGATAGAAGGATGGATGGATAGAGAGAGAGAGAGAGAGGTGGAGGAGGGGATAGTGGAAGAGAGGGTTGTTAGTATGGAACCAACAAGACAAACTATGGCTCAAGAATTGGTAAGATGGAGGGATAGAAGGATGGATGGAGAGAGAGAGAGAGAGAGAGGTGGAGGAGGGGATAGTGGAGGAGAGGGTTGTTAGTATGGAACCAACAAGACAAACTATGGCACAGGAATTGGTAAGATGGAAGGATAGAAGGATGGATGGATGGAGAGAGAGAGAGGTGAAGGAGGGGATAGTGGAGGAGAGGGTTGTTAGTATGGAACCAACAAGACAAACTATGGCACAGGAATTGGTAAGATGGAAGGATAGAACGATGGATGGAGAGAGAGAGAGAGAGGTGGAGGAGGGGATGGTGGAGGAGAGGGTCATTAGTATGGAACCTACAAGACAAACTATGGCTCAAGAATTGGTAAGATGGAGGGGTGGAAGAATAGATGGATGGAGAGAGAGAGAGAGAGGTGGAGGAGGGGATGGTGGAGGAGAGGGTTGTTAGTATGGAACCAACAAGACAAACTATGGCACAGGAATTGGTAAGATGGAGGGGTGGAAGGATAAGGGGTAGGAGAGATGGAAGAAGGAATGTTTGGGTGTTTTGATGATGGAGGGATAACTTGATAGACAAGCGGATGGTTTTGTTACGTTGATGGAAGGAGAGAAGACTGGGTTAAGAGATGAATGTAGGGATACGCACAAATACAGTGGAAACTCAGAATGAGGTCCTTTGGACTATCAAAGTGAATATATGGCAGTATCCCCATATCAAGGTTAAAAGCATTATCCAGGTAACTGTGCCTAAGTTGAATCTCCTGGGACCATCAAAATCCATTCGACTTGCAAAGGCAAAAAAACAGGTTTTATTGACTTGCTATCAAAAATCACCATGATTCAGACAAGTTCAACTGAGGCCAGATTACTAGCTCTTTTAATCCAAAATATTGTTACATCAGATCTCTTTGGACTGGGTTTTCACCATCATGAACTTCTTTGCTGCAAAACATGCTTGTGCAGATTGCTTTATTTTATGAATGATAAACTTCTGCAATTTAACTTGGAAGTTTTTGTGTTTTATGTCTATATGTTTCTGTATTCCTTATTCTTAATATTTCTATTATGAATGTGTTTAATATAGGATGAAGCAGCAGCTGAGATTGAGGCCAAGCAGAAGAAAGAATTAGAAGCTTTGAAAGGACTTGATCTAACAAAGTAAGTTGCAGATTTCTTTCATTATTATATTTAGTATTTTGCTCTTAGTGAATAGAAATTGTGTGAAAGTATATTCTTGGTGTTCCAACAAAGTTGACCTCATTATATATTTTGTATCATTTCCTGCATCAAACATCTGAGTTAGGCAACTTTAACACCTCATCATCCGATTTGGAAAACAGAATTGCACAGTGATTGTTTTCTTGTGTCGAGAGTTTAGCGAGATGCATGTATAAATCATGCACATATCCAACACTGCACCAAATCAATGCGCAGACTATGTTGGGTGTGTTGCATTGATAACATGATCTTGATGAAGTCACAACGGCATACAAAATGAAATTTAGATGGCAGCCCAAAATTTGCATGGTTGCTTTGCCGAAGTCATTTCCGTTCACATTGAAATGCAGGTGATGTATTCCACATTTTAGTGTTTCTGATTTGACTCTAGATGTCTGATTTGTTAAAAATAATAGCAATATTGGATTGCCTCGGGTCTGAAACATATCACCCTGATCTGTGATTCGAGCGATGTATGTCGTGTCGCCCTGAGGCCATTTAATATTGCTGTACTATTGCCCTGTCAGCTAATGTTTATTTCAATACTATTCCCCTCTTATTGTTCCCCAGGTACGCTATCAAGGGCCAAGAATCAGAGTGGGACGATGTTCTCAAGTCAGGAAAGACTAAGAACCTCATCAGCATCAAGAGGTAGGACTTAGCTATACAATGTGTAATTTTTTGTTTCATAACCGATTCAGGATGGGAATGATTCTACAGAAAATTAAATCATCCTTCTTTCTTCAAAATTTGGAACAATAGAATTCTTACTTATCCTTTAATAATATCTTAATTAGATATGATATTGTCCAAATGACTGGCCACTATTGGTAAATGTGTTCAAAAGGTAAAAGCTGCTGATTTGCATGTGGAAAAAAATCGCCTATTCTCGATGTAAAAAACTGACTCACAATCACAGGAACCTTATTATAGCAAGGTCGAATGCTACAAGATTCCTTATATAACAAGGGGCCCGTAACATAAAAGAGATACAATCAATTTAGCGATCAATTCCAAACTTTACTACATGATATCCCATAGACTTGCAATTAATATAAAATGAAACGATTGATGGGAAATCTTTATGTTATGGGGCCAAGGTGGTTTTCATGGTCTTGGCTCTTTGTGTTATTCTTAACAACTACACTGATGTAACAAGATTCCTCATAGAACATAGTTTTCATGGTTTCAAGAACCTTGTTTCAACAAGGTTTCGCCCTTTATCAGACCCCTTTATAACAGGGTTCCACTTTACAACATTTTTTATATTTCTGTACCTTTAGTTGACTTATACAGTAGAACCTCATTAAAAGGAGGTCCTTGGGACCAATGAAGTTACCTCATTATATCAAAACCTTGTTCTATCAGGGGGAAAAGTAAAATACAGTCTATCCTCGTTATAATGAGGTTGTTGGGACAAGAGAAATTATCTCTTTATATCAAAACTTTGTTAGCGCCAAAATACAATATAATACAAAGAGATGGGACCAGGAAAACTACCTTCCTATTACGAGATCTTGTTATATCAGTTCTTTTCATAATGAGACTCCACTGTAATTCCATTTTATTTTGCAGTGCCAACCAAGAGAGAAGATTAATGGAGAAGAGCAAATCAACGGAGAAGAGGAAAGGAGAAAGAGATAGCATGGGAGGAGGTGATATGTCAGGCAAGAAGAAGAAAAAAAAGAAGTTCAAGCAAGGGAAAGATTCCAAGAACTAAGAGAAAAACTATCAGAGGAGAATAAATAAACATAATGTGGAAACATTGAGTATGGAAGGAAATGAAATTGACAACAGGAAAAAGAAGTACAAGCATGGAAAAGAGCTCCAGACCTGAGAGACTGTCATGAAAAAAAAAACATAATCCTATATAAGGAGGACTCTAATTCATGCTTGTTCTTTAATTGAAGCTCATCTGTAATTTCATGCTCAATAGTTATAAGGTTGACATCGTGCCCTGCTCGTTCTCAAAATGTTTGGACAGGAGGGAGAAAATACATGGCAAAGAATTTAAGAACTGTCATTAAAAAAAACCCCTATCAACTAAGATTAGGAGAACTTTGTCACACATCGCTTTGTCATATCATGCTCTATTGTAATAATAAGGATACCAGCATTTTCTGATCGTTCTCTAAATGTCCATCTGAAGGGTTGGATGGAGAAGTTTAACTCTCTGTGTGTTCAGAAGAAACCCTCATTTGGTTGCTTCATCTTACCGAGAACACGAGTTCCTAAACAATCAACAGCAATTGGTGCCGATTGACTTCCTTTTCAAGTCAGTTTCTGTGTATTGTTCATGCTTGTGAACTGATCCTTCAAGTTATAGTTATATGTCACTCCTTGAACTGTTCAGTAACAATTGAACAACGGTATTTGAAATCATGTTTGCATACATTACTTGTTGCTATGTCGGGCAAGCCTTGAGCAAGCTTCGAGTCATCAAGAATGACCTTTGTATGGAGAACGCATACAATTTCATTAGTAACCCCCCATTTCAGCTAAAAGCAACTGAAAGGCATTATACTACTTTTTGAAGTATATAACGCCAGTGTGCATCAGATTTGTTATTTGTTGCGATTGTGACTAGGAAATTTTCAAATTTTCATGTTATGGCAATAAGAATTCCCTAGAAGAAAGCTAAAAACGATACAAATACCAGCTGATTATTGTTTAAATAAATAATGCAATCAAAGAATGCATTTTCATCCGGGCACTGTCAGTGGTTTTGAAATAATGTGCATGAAAACTTTTTCTGACTGACCAACACTATTTTTTCAAAAATTGCATTCTTGGTCAACCAAATAATTATTTTTGTTGGCCTAATCTAGTCGCATTAGCAAGAGAACAAGAATTCATGTGATTGACGTTTATGACTTTTTGTTGCCCAAGTCGAATATCATGGGACCACAAAATATGTTTCAATAAATATCACAGGTTTTGCATGAGTTCTTCCACAAAACTACTTTGACTAGGGTCAACTTTGCAACTTTCAGATGTTCGACATAGGCAGAAATTACTGTATAGTGAACACTGACAAATTTTCAACTGCTCAAGTTGAAATTATATTTTGAATGTGTGTATGATTCTTGGTACAGTGAAATTTCACCAGAAGGAGCACTGATATAACAAAATACAGTTTAACCTCGTTATAATGAGGTTGATGGGACTAGAAAAATTATCTCTTTATGTCGAAACCTTGTTATATCAGGGCCGAAATACAATAAAATACTAAGAAATGGGAACTAGCAAAATTATCTTCTCATAACACGAGTTCGTTATATCAGTTCTCTTTATAAAGAGGTTTGACTTTATTCAACTTTTTACATGAATATAATTTTTCATACACTGTATAAAAAGGTAATTTCTTTCCATAGTATCAAGGACCCTATATGAGATTTCAATGTATTTTTTCCTAAATGTTTGCTTTGTCTAATTATGCCTATGACAGTGAGAGACAATTTTAATTAAAGAAATACAAGACAAATGTATTTTTTTTGTGCTACACATAAAGTTTGCCTTTCACAGACTCCTATTCTGTTGTATGATATTTGTCAACTAAAGGGGTGTTGCTACACAGTTGCAATTGATCACATATCAACTGCGAATTAGTTGAAAATTTTAATGTGCATTTTCATCATGGTAAGTTCTTTTGACAAGGCGCGCACAAAGCGTTGGTTTTGATTTGCGCGCTCTGATCAACTACAACTTGCGATCCATTTGTAACTTTTGAACAATACCCCTATAGTGTTCTTTTCACAGTGGTTGAATTGATGGATTTCTAAATTGGCAGACATGCCAACCCAAATAATGTATTTCTTAATTTTTGGTCCCCTTTTGCTTTTCCTTTTTGGGGTTTAGTTACACACCTGTCAAAATCTATTATATATACAGACAACTCTGCCTAAGTCAAATTATAATGTTGATGAGGGTTTTTTTAACGAATCCTGTCAAGATTTTTGTGGTCCTACAAGTTTCGACTGAGGCAGAGTTGTCTGTATAATGTTGTTATACTATTGGAAAAAGTGCATTAGGATTTTTCCCCCGGTGGATGTTAGCATGTTAGTACCCCTCTACCAAAGTACATTGGAGCCTTGTTAAAATGAGGTCCCTGATATAAACAAGGCAATTTTTATGGTCCCTGCATTCTGTATTTTTTTGTTCTCTATCCTGATAAAGCAAGATGATTTTCATGTTCTCAAGGACTTCGTTATAAAAAGGCTCCACTGATAGAATACAATTTGTGGCACACAGGACCTTTTTGTATCAAAGGACAAGGTGCCAAAACTTNTTCCTCTCTTGTCCCCTAGGTACGCTATCAAAGGCCAGGAGTCAGAGTGGGACGACGTGCTCAAGTCAGGAAAGACTAAGAACCTCATCAGCATCAAGAGGTAAGACTCTGTTCATTAAGATATTTATCTCCCAAACATAGAAGTCTTTCTGACGTTTCCAACTTATACCAGGATTCTTGTTGTGTATTTTCTTTATAATAGGTTCATCTGTAACAAAAATTACTTGACAAATATACAGTCAAAGCCATGTTAAAATGTACATAACATTTTAGCGAATTCACTGAATTTCAGACCTTATCGCACATTAGAGACTTATTTGAAAGATTATTGTACACAAGTTCATGGGCATACTAATGAGTGAAATAAATTAATGGTCTCAAAATTTGCGAAAATAACATCCCAACTAAAATTTCAGCTTTTACAGTAAATGAACATGTATCCATTTTATTTTGCAGTGCCAACCAAGAGAGAAGATTGATGGAGAAGACCAAATCAACGGAGAAAAGGAAAGGAGACAGAGAGAGCCTGGAAGGAGGTGATATGTCAGGCAAGAAGAAGAAAAAGAAGAAGTTCAAGCAAGGAAAAGAATTCAAGAACTGAGAGAAACTTTTAACCTAGATTAGGAGAACTTTATTTCATGCTTTAAGTATTATGGATAACAACGTTTTCTGATCGTTCTCAAAATGTTCATCTGAAGAGTTGGATGGAGAAAGAGAAGTTTGAACTCTCTGTGTGTTCAGAAGAAACCCTCATTTGGTTGTTCATTTTACTGAGAACACAAGTTCCTAAACAATCAACAGCAATTGGTGCCGATTGACTTTCTTTTCGAGTCACTTTCTGTGTATTGTTTATGCTTATGAACTGGTCCTTCAAAATGTAGTTATGTGTTACTCCTTGAAATGTTCAGTAACAATTGAACAACAGTATTTAGAATCATGTTTACATACATTACTTGTTGCTATGTCGGGCAAGCCTTGAGCAAGCTTCGAGTCATCAAGAATGACCTTTGTATGGAGAACGCATACAATTTCATTAGTAACCCCCCATTTCAGCTAAAAGCAACTGAAAGGCATTATACTACTTTTTGAAGTATATAACGCCAGTGTGCATCAGATTTGTTATTTGTTGCGATTGTGACTAGGAAATTTTCAAATTTTCATGTTATGGCAATAAGAATTCCCTAGAAGAAAGCTAAAAACGATACAAATACCAGCTGATTATTGTTTAAATAAATAATGCAATCAAAGAATGCATTTTCATCCGGGCACTGTCAGTGGTTTTGAAATAATGTGCATGAAAACTTTTTCTGACTGACCAACACTATTTTTTCAAAAATTGCATTCTTGGTCAACCAAATAATTATTTTTGTTGGCCTAATCTAGTCGCATTAGCAAGAGAACAAGAATTCATGTGATTGACGTTTATGACTTTTTGTTGCCCAAGTCGAATATCATGGGACCACAAAATATGTTTCAATAAATATCACAGGTTTTGCATGAGTTCTTCCACAAAACTACTTTGACTAGGGTCAACTTTGCAACTTTCAGATGTTCGACATAGGCAGAAATTACTGTATAGTGAACACTGACAAATTTTCAACTGCTCAAGTTGAAATTATATTTTGAATGTGTGTATGATTCTTGGTACAGTGAAATTTCACCAGAAGGAGCACTGATATAACAAAATACAGTTTAACCTCGTTATAATGAGGTTGATGGGACTAGAAAAATTATCTCTTTATGTCGAAACCTTGTTATATCAGGGCCGAAATACAATAAAATACTAAGAAATGGGAACTAGCAAAATTATCTTCTCATAACACGAGTTCGTTATATCAGTTCTCTTTATAAAGAGGTTTGACTTTATTCAACTTTTTACATGAATATAATTTTTCATACACTGTATAAAAAGGTAATTTCTTTCCATAGTATCAAGGACCCTATATGAGATTTCAATGTATTTTTTCCTAAATGTTTGCTTTGTCTAATTATGCCTATGACAGTGAGAGACAATTTTAATTAAAGAAATACAAGACAAATGTATTTTTTTTGTGCTACACATAAAGTTTGCCTTTCACAGACTCCTATTCTGTTGTATGATATTTGTCAACTAAAGGGGTGTTGCTACACAGTTGCAATTGATCACATATCAACTGCGAATTAGTTGAAAATTTTAATGTGCATTTTCATCATGGTAAGTTCTTTTGACAAGGCGCGCACAAAGCGTTGGTTTTGATTTGCGCGCTCTGATCAACTACAACTTGCGATCCATTTGTAACTTTTGAACAATACCCCTATAGTGTTCTTTTCACAGTGGTTGAATTGATGGATTTCTAAATTGGCAGACATGCCAACCCAAATAATGTATTTCTTAATTTTTGGTCCCCTTTTGCTTTTCCTTTTTGGGGTTTAGTTACACACCTGTCAAAATCTATTATATATACAGACAACTCTGCCTAAGTCAAATTATAATGTTGATGAGGGTTTTTTTAACGAATCCTGTCAAGATTTTTGTGGTCCTACAAGTTTCGACTGAGGCAGAGTTGTCTGTATAATGTTGTTATACTATTGGAAAAAGTGCATTAGGATTTTTCCCCCGGTGGATGTTAGCATGTTAGTACCCCTCTACCAAAGTACATTGGAGCCTTGTTAAAATGAGGTCCCTGATATAAACAAGGCAATTTTTATGGTCCCTGCATTCTGTATTTTTTTGTTCTCTATCCTGATAAAGCAAGATGATTTTCATGTTCTCAAGGACTTCGTTATAAAAAGGCTCCACTGATAGAATACAATTTGTGGCACACAGGACCTTTTTGTATCAAAGGACAAGGTGCCAAAACTTCACAACAACAACAGAATACAATTTGGGGTTGGCATCCCTGTATTTCTAATGTCCAAAAATGGAAAAAAAAGGTTGTTAAGGTCAAAAGGGAAGTCATACAGTGAAACCTCTTTACAGCGAGGTCCTTGGGACCATGAAAATTACCTTGTTATATCAGGTTCCTTACTATATCAGGGTAAAAAAACAAAGAACAATAAAGAGTTAGGACCAATAAAATCACCTTGTTATAACAGGTATCTCGCTATATCTGACCTCTTTATAACGAGGTTCCACTGTACCTGTCAATACAGTACACAGCTCCTTTCTAAATTATTACACAATAAATTTCTGGACCAATGGGATCACGAGACCATATCACTGTTCTCAGATGAATAGTGCATATAGAAAAGAACAGTGACAAGTACAGTCCAAGCTCGTTATAAAGAGCACCGATATGACGAGCTCTAGTTACAACAAGGTAATTTTCCTAGTCCCATCTTTTTGTATTTTATTGTAATTTGGCCCTGATATAACAAGATTTCGATATAAAGAGGTAATTTCTCTGGTCCCAACGACCTTGTTATAACGAGGTTAGACTGTACTGTACATTACAAGTATTTCATTCGTATACAGTGAAAAAAGAAACCTCATTATAACAAAATGCTTGGGACTATGAAAATTACCATGCAACACCAGGGTTGAGAAACAACAGAATACAGAAGACCGAAACCATAAAAATCACCTTTTTTCTATAGCTGACCTCATTATTATGGAGTTCCACTGTATTTCAAACTATGAAAAGCTGGCTTTTGGATAATTTACTAGTTTTACAAACAATCAAATAAAGGAAACAACTAGAAATAATCGAGTACCAGTATCAAATCATTTTATTTACAATTGAATTGAGAGTACTTGATCTTTCGAAGAACATATATTACAACAGAGCATTAACATTATTTCTTGCAAATAATATCCATAGCATATTCATTCTCATATTCTGGTATATTTTTCCCAACATGGGGCGTAAACTGCGCACAAATGTATTCAAAGAGGCAAATGGGCTTCCTAATACATTAGATAATTTAGGTGATTAGCAGGCTACATTGCCAAAGTTTGTAGAAAATTCAATAAAGAGTAAAACTTGCGATGATATACACCTACAATATCTTTGAGAAGGGAAAAGTGTGAATAGATTAAGATTTATTTTCATTCCAAACCCTATTTTGTACGTCATTATCCCCCTCAAAAACAGATTTTTGAGTGACGATTTTTTTTTTTTTTTTTTTTTTTTTTTACATGTCATCATAATTCATTTGTAAAATATATAATGACAATATTAAATGGTTACCTTATTAGCCCATTATTATGATATATAATAATTTTCTTATTCCAAATTACCCATAATTTTCATGTCAGGCAATTCAAGAGCCCTCAAAAGAAATAAATACAAGGTCAACATGGCTGAAAAGATTTAGTTATTCCCATACTTTCCTAACAGTGTATATATCAAACTTGCATCAAAATGCAATCTATTTAGTGTTCTATTTACGACAAAATAAGTGAATCCACTGATTCTGGTACAAACCCCTAACTCCTTTGTATGGGGCGTCACCGTGCAAGAACTGATTTTCATGTGGGCAGATCTTATTTTGCTACTTTTTTTGCAACTCTCTTAAATGCAAATGGCAGCAAGCAGGTATGCAGTTGAGGCCACTTATTCATTTCATTTACTGTAAAAGCCAATATTTTAGTGTGCATAAATTTTAGCCAGTATATTCAATTTCAGACATATTTATATATTAACGGGTGTTTAATTGCACATTTTCAAAAGATCATCGGACACCAATTTTTAGTAAATTCATGGTCGAGATAAGCAAAATTACAGAAGCGAATTAAAGAAATTTGATTCTTGGACTGCCACAGTTTTCATATCAATATTTCCAATCTCATCAATTCAATAAGCAGAGGACAAATTCATTATTTGTACAAATACAATTTATCCAATCGTAAGCAAGTAAGAGTTTCAAAGCCAATACAAACAAATGGGGAGATAATATCTAAATTGGATGAATAGTATTTCAGACTCTGTCGGCCATACGCTTCAAAAAGTCTATCGCCCTCATAGGGTCAGAGATGTTCCATTCGGAGCCGGCAGTGCCGAGCACCTTTCGTTGTTTCCTTGGCGTACCAGCGACAAACGACGCTCCCACTGAGCTTACATTGAAGGAGGTGCCAATGAACGAGGATGAGGCGTTGAGAGTTTTGGTCTTGATGCGACGTTCGTCCATGGCGTGTTTGCGGGAGGTTAGTTTGTGTAGCGACGCAATCTTCTCCTTCGTCTTGGGGACTGAGATGATGATCTGAGGAGAAGAGAGAAAGTAAAAATGAATAAATATGAATTAGTAGAAGATGAAACGTGAGGGTCCTTATTTCGGGGAATAATTCTAATTTTCCCATTTGATTAGCAGTTCTGGACATTGAGGAAACTTCTCCAATACTTTACTATACAGTTCTATGTGAAAACATTTCCTACACAAAATATACTTTGTTTAGCAATCCTGCTAATATACATAGCAAATTGCAATGCGATACCAGGAAAATTAGTCCCTGTTATTTTGCTTACTTGAAATGACAAATTTCATGAAAAATATTCTTTCCAAATGTCTCTTTATTGAAATGTTTTATCTTAGTACATTCTCCTTCTTGCTCGTCGAGTATATTTTCTCAATGGTTGGTGAGCAAAGTTAAAACTTTTTTGAGATACAAGAGCTTCCAGCTATTGTTAATATTTCCACAAATACATGGAAAGATAATATAAAATTTAGGATTTTTAGAATACATCCAAAATAATGGAGAGCACATTATGCAAGTTCTCATAAGCTACAACAGATTCTTTCCATGTCTGTGGTGCTTGTGGATGGGAATAACTAGGAAGAAGTTAGCAAGAAATTTAGGAAGTTCCAGAGAAATATTTTGACAGTGAAGTCAACTCTGCCTAAGTCAATCTTGTCTAAATCAAATAATTGCCTATTAAAGTTGATGCAACTTTTTTTTAGGACAAATCATGTACAATATGTGTAATGAAGTCGATTGTAAGTCAAATTTCTCCCAAGTCAAGCAGATTTTTGTGGTCCCAAGAGCTTCGACTTAAGCAGAGTTACCTGTACTTATTTATGAATGTCACATAGATCAAATTTGAGATAAAACATTTTAATACCAAAATATAAAGTTTTCTACCTTTGCTTGGCTGGAATCTTGAAGCAGCTTAGCGAGGATTACACTCGTCTTGCAGAAGATGACGGCGTTCTTCTCTCGGTAGATCTGCAGAAGATCGATGAGGGTTGTGACAGAGTCTTCTACATCCAGTACGGCTTGCAAGGTGGAGTCATGCTGCAAGGGAGAAAAATGTTTATGAATGATCATTGTGAAAAGTACCCAACTAATTCCACAACAACATGTAATAATCTCATTGTGAAGGACACCACCATCAACATCAAAGCACTCGGAACCGTCAATCAGCATCATTTTTATCGCCTCCACCACTACCACCATCATCATCTTCACGATCACCACAGATGTCACGATTATTAGCATCATCATCCCCACCAACACCACAATTACTACCATTATGCCATCATAATCATCATTACCACCATTATCATCATCACCATCACTACCACCATCATCATCATCATCATCATCATCACCACCCCCACCTTCATCCCCTCCTCCACATCATCTTTGTAATATTGAGGCAGATGCTAGCTTCACTGTATCATTTCAATCATCTCCATACAAGGAATGCTTCTGTTGCACCCCGGAATAAGAGCGTAATGGACCGGTACATCATCATCATCGTCATCACCACCACCACCACCACCTTCCTTTACCTTTGTAATATTGAGGAAGATGCTAGCAATCATCTCAATCATCTCCATACAAGGAATACTTCTGTTGCACCCCCGGATGAGGGCATAGAGGACCGGTACATCATCATTATCATCTTCATCACTATCACCATCATCATCATCATCATCATCATCTTCATCACTATTATCATCTTCATCACCACAATCATTATCATCATCATCATCATCATCATCATCATCATCACTACCACCACCATCGTCATCATCATCACCATTATCGTCGTCATCACCACCACCACCAACCACCATTCCCTCCTCCTCTTACCTTTGTAATATTGAGGAAAATACTAGCAATCATCTCAATCATCTCCATACAAGGAATACTTCGGTTGCACCCCCTGATGAGGGCATAGAGGACCAGCACATCATCATTATCATCTTCATCACTATCATCATCATCATCATCATCACCATCACCATCACTATCATCATCATCATCATCATCTTCATCGCTATCATCATCATCATCACCATCACTATCATCATTATCACCATCATCATCATCTTCATCATCATCACCATCATCTTCATCACTATCATCATCATCACCATCATCATCATCATCTTCATCACTATCATCATCTTCATCACCACAATCATCATCATCATTATCATCATCATCATCACTACCACCACCATCGTCATCATCATCACCATTATCGTCCGCATCATCATCACAACCACCACCACCACCACCACCACTATCACCACCACCACCACCACCTCTTACCTTTGTAATATTGAGGAAGATACTAGCAATCATCTCAATCATCTCCATACAAGGAATACTTCTGTTGCACCCCCTGATGAGGGCATAGAGGACCGGTACTGCACCTGCTTCTACCAGACGCTCGCAGCAAACAGCAGACAGACGAGATACCACCTCTGTAGAAAGAAGATTTTGGAAAGTCCATTATACATGAAAAATAGTGACAAAGAAACATCACTTTGATAGAAAATGATTGAGAGCAGTCAACATAAGCTTATTCAGACAAGCAAAAAATAGATTGTAGACTTGCTTTAATAATTCTATTCTGTCAACTACAACATTGATTTCCTGAGTAGCAAAGACAAAGGACATCATGCAGGACCATACAATAATCAGAGGGCCTCCTGAGGTGGATTTTCAGAAATTTCCCTGTCTCCTACTCTGCAGTTTTCCAAAAATTTCAGACTCAAAAGGAGGGAAAAAGGAAGTGATTCCCATAGGCTTGTGTATCATAAATATCATGAATACAAAATCATAGGTTTCCTTATAAATTCTTCATGGTTTGGAGGCTTGACATTGGTCATTGATCATTTCACAGAATAGTTGTTTGACAAATACGATTCACTCGTGTACTTGATATAAGCAGTAGCAAATAAATACAAATTGCTTGTTCATAGATGAGTTATTTATTTTCTACAACCATGAGAATTTCAAATTATCTCTATTTACTGACCAAGATTCATAAGTGTCTCCATGATGCGATGCATGCTCTTGTAGTGCAGCAGGTAATCCAGAGCGGTGGCGGTGCGATTACGAAGCTTCTTCTCCTCCGTCACGTTGCGATTGGCTCGCTGGCATCGAGCCCTCGCTTCCCGAACCTTCTTACTCTTGATGCTCTTACGGACACAATAACCTCGCCACAGAGCCTGTCACGGTCAAAGGTAATTGTAATGATTAATATAAATAATGAGTCCTTCCATTAGGTTGGGCAACTTTTCATATAGGCAGCAAAATTTACCAAAAAGCCACCCAACCCTTCAAACTAAAGAGGAGCATGATACAGAAAAAAAGAAAAAATTAGCACACATATACTTAGATATTTTTGAAAAAGTATACATTCTGTGAGCGCATTAGTTTTATTACAGGTGCCATTCATTTCTGGCTGATTTGCAATTGAGTGCATCCAGCTTGCGAACCCCTAAATGATTTCATAGTTTTGAGGAGTGTGGCAGTTATTGTTACAGAAACGCAAAACATCTGGAATGTGTACAAGATAGAAAATGACAATGAATCACCGAATCATGCTCTCTTGTTTATAGCCTTTTTTTATGAAAAGGTATTTTGTTCAGCTGTTTGATGACTTCCATCTTATAGACTAACCTGCATCTGCAAAGCAGCTGAATGCATCTTTTGAACTTGTCGCTTGGCAAGCCACACCCTAGCAACCGACTGGAGCTTTGTTGCAGCTGCATTCTTCTTGACGAGATAACGTCTTGCTCCCCTCTGCAACACAACGACAGCTTGTTTGATCTTTCTGAATTTCAGGCGCTGGAGCTTTGCTCGCATCCAGCTCTGGATTGTGATGATTGCATTCATCTTCTGCTTGAAGGCTCGGCGCAGACGGAATTTACGGTAAGCCCTCTGGAGACGGATGATGGACAGGTGAGCTTTGATGCGGTTGGCAAATGCCTGGAGTTCTACAAGCCTTGCTTGTCTCTGGGCCTAAGAGGAGGAAAATTATGAAAGTTGTGATGTTAGTAGAGATGGGATAAGCATTACTTATAATGTATTGGAATCTATTGAGTGTTAAAAAAGTGTTTATCAAATTTGAGGAATAAAAGTTGTTCATATTTCTTCTCTTTGTTCTTTTTGTTTTCTCTAAATATCCTGGTTCGGGGTTCAATGAATTAAGTTGCTAATTCAGCTAAATTTGATCTAAAATATTTTCACAAAATTTACAAGTGTGGTATAAATAATGAAATATTAATATCAGATGGGTCTTATATATAGGGGTTCACAATCAATGGATATTCCATTGGTGGTGTTTCAAAAAGTTTTGAATGACTCTAAGGGTGTGTTGCTCAAAATCAACTGCAGATCAACTGCAACTTTACATATTGTAACTCGCATTTTTATTCGCGCACAGTACGCGCATTTAACTAGACGCGAATAAAACAATGGTTTTGATTGGCGCGTTCCGATCAACTGCAACTTGCGATCAATTGCAACTTTTGAGCAACACCCCCTAAGTTTTTGTCTAGAATGATTGAGAATCATTGAGAAACTGAATTCTTGCTCCGGTCTTTTGTATAACATTCGCTTGGTGAAACATTGCCCTGGAATGAAAGACTACAATGATGTACATAACTAACCTCCAAGTGTTTTCTTGCTTGGTATCCCCTGACATGGCGTTGGATGCACACTGCAGCATCCCTCTCCCTCGCCATCATCCTGTATCTCCTCCTAGCCATAGAACCACGAACCATAGCCTGCATCCTCATCACGCTGCAGCGCAGGGTCTGGTACCAACAGGTGCATTTGTATCCTCTGACGGCCGCCTGGATAGTAATGGCTGCACCACGCATCATGTGGTACTTGTGCTGGGTGTCCCGGGCAAGGATCGTGGCTCGGTATCGTCGCTGGATGACGAGGACGGCGCTTCGAATTGCTTGGTACTGCCTTTGCTGAATAACTCGCCGGAAGTAGGATTGGATGCAAATGGCGGCATGGCGTTGCTTGAGGTATCTCCTTCTTGCAATGCAGCAACGGAAATGTGATTGGATTGTAACGATGGCACTTTTCGTTTGGAGGAACTCTCCTCTTGTTCGCTTCATTTCAAGGTATCCTCTGAAGTGTTTCTGGAGAGTACAGACGGCAGAGCGAACATTCTTGTAAGATTTCTTCACAAGGTACATCCTAGACATGGCCTGGAGTTTGACAGCTGCGGAACGCTGCTTGAGGAAGCTCTGTCGTGCTAGATGCATCCTGAATGAGGATTGAATGCAACGAGCTGCTCTGTGTCTTGCAGCTAAGCGCCTTCCCATCAAGCCTCTGTACATGCTTTGGACAGCAATTGCTGCAGACTTCATGGCAAGGAATTCCTTCTGCGCCTTCTTCCGTTCAAGATGAGCTCTAACCTTCGTCTGTATCGAGATAATTGCAGCCATTGTGCGATTGTATTCCTGCCGCTGCTTGTAGGCACGATAGATGCTCTGGATCTGGGTGGCAGCCTGGTGAGATCTCTCTAAGGATCGTCTAGTGAGGAACCCCCTAATGGATGCTTGTATAGTGATACATGCTCCCCTTGTGAGTTGTTACTTCATCGTTTCCTCCTTGCATGATTTCTGTGCTCTTAATCGCCTCTGAAGCACAATGGCTGCCTTCTGCTGACTCCTGTAGTGTTTCCTTTCGAGGAACATCCGCACTGTCGCTTCTATCTTTGTTGCTGCAGTATGCTCGATTGTATTTCTTTGTCGAACACGGAGTCCTCTGTAGACTGCTTGCATGGTGACAGCAGCCTGTTTGAGGTTGAGGTACTCCTCCTGCACCTGCTTGGCAAGGAGATGCGCCCTCAAGTGATCTTGTAGAACTTTAACAGCTTGCAGAGTCCTCCTGTAGCTCTGAACAGCTCGGTGGCATCTATAGTTGGCCTGGATACATGTTGCTGCCTGGTGCTGCTTCCTAATGGACTTTCGAACTAAGTACATCCTTGCGGCAGCTTGGATGGTGATGGCAGCTCCTCTTTGGATGTTAAAGCACCGGACCTGTTGATCCCTTTGAGCATTGGCTCTCCATTGCCTCTGGATAGAGACTGCAGCTGCCGTCCTCTCTTCTCTGTACCTCTGAGCCTGGATGAACCCAAGGTATCCTCGAACCATCGCCTGGATCATCACCGCCGATCGTTTCATGGTCATGAACGACTTCCTCTGCCGGTGACAGCGATAGAATGCTTGGATCTTGATGACGGATGATCGCTGGAGTTCATATTCACTGCGTATCCTTCGACCAAGGCGCAACGAACGGACATGCCTCTGGAGAGTTTGTACAGCATTGCATATCCTCTGATACTTTCTTCGCTGGATGTATCCTCGGAAAGAAGCTTGAATTCTTGTTGCCATCTCATGTTGCTTCTGCAGAGCTCTTCGTGCAACGAATCCTCTGAATGCAGCTTGGAGTGTAACAATTGCATTGACTCTCTCACGATACGTCCTCTGGACCTCTCTTCCAAGCTTCAGTGCTCTGAATCTCATCTGCAGAACCTTGGCAGCATGGCATATGTTCTGGTACCTTTTCCTGGCAATGAACCCCCTGAAAACAGCTTGGATCTTAGTGGCTGATCGGTTCTGCTGCGACAACATCTTGCGTTGGAGGTGGCCGCGGTATGCAGCCTGCAGTGTAATGGCCGCACCTCTCATCACATGGTATTCTCTCATGGTTTCTTGAGCAAGCCTCTGGGCACGGAATCGTGTCTGTAAGATTACAACAGCATTAATAACTGAACAATACCATTTTTTTGTGATGTGTCCTCTGAAAGTTGCTTGAATACGAGTGGCTGTTTGATGCTGCCTGGATAGATCCTTGCGTTGCAGGTGTCCCCTATAAGCAGATTGAAGGGTAACTGCTGCCTTCCTCATGGTCAAATAGTCATTTCGTACAGCCTGAGCAAGCATCTGGGCACGGAAGCGCTTCTGTAGGATCGCAACTGCAAGGATAACAGAGCAGTACCACTTCCGTTGGACATAGCCTCTGAAGTGGGTCTGGATTTGAGTTGCTGCAAGATGTTGCCAAGCTAGAGCTTTGCGCTGAAGATGTCCCCTGTATGCCGCTTGCAGTGTGATTGCAGCACCTCTCATTACGTTGTACTCCAAGCAGATTCTCCTCCTCAGAAGGTTTGCCCTGAATCGTCTCTGGACAACGATGGCTGTGCTGCGAAGTGACGCATAGGCTTTACCTGCCTGATAAGCCCTGACGGCAGATTGGATAATGATAGCTGCCCGTCTTTCCTTGGCTAATGTTTTCCTTTGTCTGCATCCGCGGAATGCTGCTTGGAGGGTTATCGCTGCTCCCCGTTTGATATTGTACTCCCTGCTCACTTCTCTGCCCAGCTGGAGACTTCGGAAGTGAGTTTGTAATACAACTGCTGCATTTTTCAGTTGTAAGAATCGAGACCTGCCGTGGTATCTCTTATAGGATGCCTGAATTAGAGTTGCTGCTCGGTGCTGTCTTGCCAGCTCCTTCCTCTGGGCGTAGCCTCTATAAAGTGATTGGATTGCGATGATGCCAGCTCTGGTCTTCTGGAATGATTGGCTAGCTTCCCGTGCAAGTATCTGAGCTCGTAATCTCGTCTGCAGGATTAGTACTGCTTGCTTCAGCCTGAGGTATCTTGTCCTAGCTGTGAAGCATCTTAAATTTGCCTGGATCGTTGTTGCGGCTGCTTTCTGAATTCTTAGCATCTTCCTTGTGGCGTATCCTCTGTAGAGAGCTTGGAGCGTGATGATCCTCCCTCTGGCAAGGTATTACTCCTCTTGACAAGCCTGCCCGGTTAACCAAGCTCTAAAGCGAGTTTGAAGCACGCAAACTGCATGCTGAACCGTTATGTACCTGCGATGCTGTAGATATCCACGGACCTGAGCCTGGATCGTTACAGCTGCAGACTTCTGTCGGAGGAAGATCTTGCGTTGAGCGTGTCCGCGGTATACAGACTGGATCACGATCGCAGAGCTTCGCTTCGATTTGTAGCTTTTGGTGAGTTGCAGCATTAGCATGCGTGCTCGGTAGCGAGTCTGGATAGCGATGGTTGCCTCGCGTAGTTGGAGGTATCGCTGCCTAGCTAATCTCTTCCGCACTTCGGCTTGGATTGCAATTGCTGCAGACCTCTGCTTTACGAAACACATCCTCTGAACATGACACCTGTTGCTCGCTTGGATATGAATAACAGCAGCTCTCAAACGGTGGTACTCGGCCTGAAGCTCTCGACCGATAACCAAAGCACGGTACCGCCTCTGCAGGACGATAGTAGCCGATTTCATCTTGATGAAGTCTTTACGAGCTAGGTAACATCGAATAGAGGTCTGGATCATGATTACAGCAGCTCGGGTTTGCAGATAGTCTTTACGCTGAAGAAATCCTCGGAATACTGCCTGAATTGTGACAACTGCTTTACAGGTGTTGTTGTAGGTTAGGACAGCATTCTTCATCTCACACATGGCGCGGTATCGCCTCTGCAAAACGACACAAGCCTCCTGTAGCTTGCTGTACCTCCGTCTGGCGATGCGGCATCGGATGAGGGACTGAAGCTTGACAGCTGCTGATCGCTTTACAAGATACTCCCTCCTGGCCACGTAGCCTTTCCATGCTGCCTGAAGGGTGATAGCTGCACCCTTTGTTATTCCATACTCTCTACAGACCTTCCTTCCTTGAGCAAGTGCACGGTATCTTGTCTGCATGATGAGAGCTGCCTTTTGAAGGGCATTGTATTTCTTCTGCACAATATGGCCCCTTATTACAGCTTGTATAAGGATGATGTTGCGTCTTGTCTCCAAGAAGAGTTTCCTTTGGTGGTAGCAACGGACAGCGGATTGAATGGTAATGGCAGCTCCTCTTGCAATATTGTACTCTCTGCAGACTTGCCGCCCAAGAAGAACTGCACGGTATCTGGTCTGCATGACCAGAGCTGCCTTTTGGAGGGCACTGTACTTCTTCTGCACAATATGCCCCCTTACTACAGCTTGTATAAGGATGATGTTGCGTCTTGTCTCCAAGAAGAGTTTCCTTTGGTGGTAGCAACGGACAGCAGACTGAATGGTGATGGCAGCTCCTCTTGCAATATTGTACTCTCTGTAGACCTGGCGACCGAGAAGAACTGCACGATATCTGGTCTGCATGACCAGAGCTGCCTTTTGAAGCTCTCTGTATTTCTTCTGTGCAATATGTCCCCTTACTGCAGCTTGTAAAAGGATGATGCTACATCTTGTCTGGACGAAGCGTTTTCTCTGCTGGAAGCAACGAATGGCAGACTGAATTGTGATAGCAGCTCCTCTAGCAATATTGTACTCTCTGCAGACTTGCCGTCCAAGAAGAACTGCACGGTAGCGAGTCTGTAGGACTTTTGTAGCTTGTCGGAGCTGTTCATATCTTCTCCTAGTCTGGCTCCCTCTAACAACAGCCTGGATGACAATGGCGCTGCTTCTCTGCTTCAAGTAGAACGCCTTCTGTAGGTGACCTCTAAACGCAGCCTGAATCGTAACTGCACTCCTGACCTTGCACGCTTCCCTCCTGCCCAACCATCCCCTCCACATCTTCTGTAGGACGATCGTGGCATCCCTCAGGGTGCAGTACTTAGCCCTCTGCATTTCACCAGCAACCTTTGACCTGTACAAGGCTTGCATCTTGACCACAGCTGATCTCAGATTCCTGAAGTCTCTCACTGCATGGTACATTCTGTAGTTAGCCTGGAGGATGATGACAGCTGATCGCTGTTTTAGGTAGGTCTTTCTCACAAGGTAGCCTCTCCAGACGCACTGAATAGTGATGACAGCCCTCATCTGTTTTACCAATCTTCGAACCTGAAATGAGAACAACAATGAATCCTATTATTGTATGAATTAAAATTTTTATTTGGGTATTCCTTTTGCTAATTTTTAATTTTTTTATTGTATATTAGCTATAATTTTCATGGATAAGAATTGCAGCAGAATCTACTTATCTGCCAACAGGTCTGAATTTGCTGAAATTTATGTGTATCAATATATTGGCTTCTATATCAATTCTTGCATTCTAGCATCAATAATGAGGGTGTGCGGGAACGAAGACAAGAAATTACTTTGTTGATTCTATAGTGAAATCAATCTTTTTTTATATTCTCATTATCTCACAAACCATCACGAATGTTTTTTTTTGTTTTTTTTTTGTATCTTTATTAAGAATTTTGAGAATATTATCACAATAATTTTTCCAACATACAGAGGTGCCACAAGGAGAGGATGAAATTTTGTGAAAAAGTGTGAAATTTGCCACTTGTCTATACACAAGCATCTCACCAAATTTCCTGAAAAATAGCATCTGAAAGTGAATACTAAAAGTTAAAGGGGAATTACACCCAGACAATAATGTACAGTCAGTAAATGAAGAAAAATTAGATGAACAAACTGTGAAAATCAGATAATCCGTTCAAAAGTTATGAATTTTGAGGAATCAACACCGTTCTTTCTGGAATGCTTGCAGAATTGATGTGGCTTTAATATATTTAACCGAAGAAACAAAATTTTGTCTACTTTTCTGGAAAAAGAGGAAAATGTGAAATATTGTGTACAAAGCGAATTGAGAGTTCTCCATGTTGGCAGCCAATTNAATATATTGTCTTCTATATCAATTCTTGCACCAAAAATGAGTGTGTGGGGGAACGAAGACAAGAAATCACTTTGTTGATTCTATAGTGAAATCAATTTTTTTTTATATTCTCATTATCTCATAAACCATGACGATGTTTTTTTTTGTTCTTCTGTTTTTATTAAGAATTTTGAGAATATCATCCCAATAATTTTTCCAACATACAGAGGTGCCACAAGGAGAAGATGAAATTTTGTGAAAAAGTGCGAAATTTTGCCACTTTTCTATACACAAGCATCTCACCAAATTTCCTGAAAAATAGCATCTGAAAGTGAATACTAAAATTTAATACATATTCATCTTTATACAAAGATTTGAGAGAAAATTAATTGTACAAAAAACTTTGCAGAATTCGATTTTGTCTATGAATGACATACCATATTGCCTCTCCAAGCTGCCTGAATATTGACTGCTGCCCTCTTGAGTTGAACGAATCTCTGTCGGGCTGCCTTCATCTCTCGCTGTGAGCGATACCAGCCCTGAATCGTTGATGCCGCAGTCTGCATCTTGGATACCCTAAGCCTCACCATGTAACCCCTGGCGATACGTTGAATGACGAGAGCGGCAGCACGCTGGCGGGATATGGTCTGGCGGACCAAGAAACCCTTCACTGCAGCCTGGGAAAGACAGGAAACAAAAGTAACAATAATTAATCAATTTGTCTACATAGAATGAAAAAAATGAAGGCTAAATAGGTGAAATATATTTTTTCTCTAATACCGAATACTTAGATTTTTACAATGCTTTTTCTTAAAAGAATACAATACACAGCATACAACTCTCACCAATCTATCAATACTAGTAGTAACAGTAGCACAAGTATATTGCCTCAAAGTAAAGCAATGGAATAAAATACAAAACTGCTGATAGGCACTAAAATAGTTTGAATCACATTGAATTTTATAGCGATTCTTCATAAGATTCAAAGATCACGTGTAATGGAATAATGTGCTACTGATAAACGATTGCAAATTGATTTCATTATCTACCTGAATTAATGTTCCAGCTTGGCTTTGTTTCTTGATGGCAAGTTCACATCGTAACCTCTTCACCGTCTGCTTGGCGAGGTAGCCTCTGATGGCTGTCTGTATCGTCAGCACAGCGCCCCCTATGCGCTTATTCCGACGCTTCAGAAGGAATGCCCTCACCAACGATTGGATTGTACTTGCAGCTTTTTCACGGACCTGAATAAAATAGAAAGTTCAGTTCAGAAACAAATTACAAAAATTTTAGATTTTAGACTTTTATACTTGAGAAATGAAAATGAAAATAAATTCGGCATTGGTACCATAAAAAATTCCTGTTATAGGAGTGATGCCATTGCAGCAGGGTTGAAAAAAATAATGGATTATGAAGAAATGGGGGCAGATTAGTACCTTTTATAACATGAATATGAATAAATTTGATTACATTACAAAAGCCCTGTGTTGTAACTCTATGAAATCTAATATCTTATATGATATGTGGATCACGAGACAGTTGATACAATGACATCTTTTTCTCCATGTATGCATATACATAGTCAAAAAGGTAGTTAATGTAAATAATGAAACTGTTAGACAAAAGTAAAAGTTCAATATTTCGGCCATTTCTATTCTATTCATACATATAGGCCTAAGCCTGTGCTTATATCTGTCTGGCAGTAACGAAAATGAAATTCAGAGAATCAGATTCTCGTCCAATCAAAATTTAGGATTCCACTGAAAACTGGAAGAGTGTGAAGGTTGAACTCACCATCCTCATCTTCTCTTCTTTCTTGAGATGATGAGCCCTCCAAGCGAGCTGGATGGTGCGAGCCGCTCTTGTTTCCTTCCTCAGGTCCAACAGACGAGCGCAGAGGTAGGAGACGTACGTGATCACGACCTTCTCGTCTGGAATCGTGTTTGACATGTCCGTTGATTTCACCATCATCGGGACTCCGCCAAGCTCGTTAACGGCTTCGTAGAGATGCTTGAAGTTCTGGCGTTCGTTGGCCAGGAGTTTGTCTTGGTTTGTTTCTTTCCCAGTACCTAAAAGGAGATGGAAAACAATGGACATGATTCGGGAAACTGACCTCTATGCAGCGACGTGTAGTATATACATGTATATCTAAATCTAATCTAGCATTGTTATGTATTCTTGTCAAGAAAGCTTTGTGCAACAGTAAGGGATAGCCATACAAATATTTTTTCTTCCCCTTTATTTTTGAGACATCCATAGACAAAAATTATCTTGCAGAAAACCAATACCATATACATTCTTATCCATGCCATTTCGCCATTGAAAAATTTCTTGAAGTATCTATACATTAGTACGAAATTAAATTTCCTGAAGTCTGGAAAGTACCTGAATAATCTGTTTTCATGCTTTTGGTGCATTTTTACAGCACTTAACGCAGAGGGGACAGAGAAATTGGATGAAGTAAACAACATCACTCAGACCTTTGCATTAGGTTCATTACCACGATAGAAAGTAGCGCCCCGTTTTTTTTCCCTGAACAGATGCAACACAAGTTCTACATTTCTCCACAGAATATGAGGGAAAGAAACCTAGCTTAGCTGAATGAAGACAAAAGAAACAGTTTCCCTGTTTTTTCCCTGAACAGATGCAACACAAGTTCTACATTTCTCTGCAGATAAGAGGGAATGAAAACTTCTTTTGTGTGTATATAGCTATTGTCAATGCAATAATGAGGTTATTCACTCTGGGGGTGTTGTTCAAAAGTTGCTATTGATCGCAAGTTGCATTGATCGAAATGTGCCAATCAAAATCATTGTTTCATGCGGGTCTTGTTAGAAGCGCATATCATGCGTGATTGAAAATGTGTTACAATTTGCAACTGATTTGCAGTTGATTTGTGATCAATTGCAATTTTGAAGCAACACCCCCTAAGTCTAAATCCTTTGTCCCTTCAGTTCACAGTGAGACAATTAGCACTTACTGGGAGAGAATGTATGTGACCATGTCCCTTCAAAGCTGCTATCAGGTGACACATCTTCTCTCTCCTCTCGTTGGAACTGCATCAGGGTAGTTTCTTGATTGATCTTACCAAAGGGTAGCAGAGAGGGGTGGTAGTGATGGACAAGGAGACAGAGGGCACGACCATCACAGAAAGATACTGTGAAGTTTTCAATCTGTCAATAAAAATTGAAAAATATGTCCACTTTTTTAGGGGGCAGAAATGTGAGAAAAACAAAGAGGTAATTGATCCGACATTAGGGTAGCAATGAGAGGTGGAAGTAATGTACAAATAGGCATAAAGCATGACCATCATAAAAAGCTGCTGTGAAATTCGCAATTTATGAAGAAAACTAGATGAATCCTCGACCGCGCACGGTCGAAATTTATGCCTCCGCCATCACGCAATCAGAAAGATATTTACGGCTTTATTGTTCCATGCCATCAGAAATCAAAAACATTTTTCAAATTTTGGGCA
>BQKZ01007450.1:29126-43898 GCA_036244855.1 Temnopleurus reevesii | reverse complement strand
GACCGTATTTCGAGCCTTTCATAGACATTTCCTCGAGTGTCATTCCCTTCGTCGAGTGAAATTCGTCCTCGTTCAGTTCTTCTGTGCACGACGGTATAGCGGGAGATTCGGACTCTAAAAAGAGGGTGGCCAGTGGAACGAGGAACGAAGTGTAAAACCAGCCGAATGGAGAGTCAGGAGCTTTCGGACTAATCAATTTGTAGACTTTGGTTTGCACTAGATTTATTGTATTCAATTTCATCAAAGATCCAAGAATTATAGTATTTTGACAGCAAAATATCAAGGAATTGAATGGTTGACTGTTTAATTACAATTTCGATAATACATTTTTCGAAAATCAGTGTCGCAAGACCCATGTTTTTCAGCGAATGAAATTGAAAGCAAAGCTGGCCATCTTTTGGTGATAATTCCATTATTTCTTGTCCATTCCTTATGAAAATTACCAATTTTGTCTTGATCAATCCGATGTATGAATTACATGTAAATATGACCATGATGACGTGACACTGACAGCACCATAAGTATAATGTTCAGTCATGTCAGTTGTCATAGCGAAACTGCTCCTGCCATGCCCTGCAACTTGCAAGGCATAACAAATGCATGATTTCAAAACCTGGATTTGAAGTTGGAATTTTCCCAATCCTAACGTTAGGGATTGGTGTTGAAGAATGGGAAAATCACGCGTAAATCGTCAACACTGACCGTGATCCGGTTCGGCAGACGACATTCAACAGTGAACAGGGACACAAGCAATCAATTTTACGTCAGAGCCTAGCCTGGCTTGAGACGAGAGGTACAGTGTTGCGGCTGGTGTTGGCGTTGCCGCAACACTTACACCGAACTTGAACTCGGCAATTTGCCTAGGCAAAAATGTGTAACATCATGTTGCTACACTGAGTCTGAGCATGCTGAGCAGACGCACTGTCATGTGAAATTCACGATCACCCTTCTCAATTCACTCAGCACGGCCACGGACCGTATTTTAGACTCCAGTCGACGTCAGGTGAAACAAACCGGTTGATTTTGTCAAGAGAATATGCCTAATAAACCTTTATAATACTAATAAACTTACCAACAGGCTTATGTCCTCTCATTGCGTAGAAAAGACTGACTTCCAGTTCAGTGTTCCACACAAGATCTTCGCTACCGGTTGCTTTGACACTTTCTCCAGACATTTTTCCGATCGCCATTGCACGTTGCTTCAATACAAACCGTGTACAATGCGAAAATGCAGGTAAAATATGCGAGATCGAGATTGTATTGAGCAACAACAGCTGCATGCGATCGCATTGAGCATGTGAACAAGGCAACGTGTGCTTGCTAGTCTCTAGTCATAACTCTTTGTATCAGCGTTGCAATTTGCATAGTGCATAATTCATATTTTTATGAATAAAAAAACTATATTTTCCTGTAATGAACCCTATTAATGCCTGACAGATTTTCGTTCTATTATTTCATGTAGCTTGTGACTACATGCATTGAATTATGTACCATGTATTTTACAGCCACGTATACACATGTCTGTAAGCACAGACTACTAAAAAGCTCGCGACTGACAACAATCAATCAGTTGAGGACCCGGTGGACTGATTAAAAACGTGATGCGTCCTAGGACAACTACCCCCCCCCCCCCCCCCCCCCCCCCCCCCCAACTGCCCTGGACAACCACTCCGGAGGTCTATCCCTAGATCTAAACCCCTACGACAACTACTTCTAGGAGAATTAGTCCTCGTTACTCCCAAGGTTAACTATGTACAGTATAGTATTAAAAGTAACTTTAGAAATACAAATGTACTTTAAAATTTTACACATTGAGATTAGCATGATGCCCTCCAGGACAATGAACAATCATCCGAGTGAATTAACCCCATGATAACCTACATGGGGTTGACATTTTGTAATTTTGAAGGTACGTTGCCACTTGCCAGTTTATTAAATGCACTGGCAGTGCTGTTCAGTGTAACGAATCATTGTTGAATGAAATTGTCCATTCATTGCTGTAGGCGGGTTGCCATCGTTTTGGATGTACTGTTTTTTACCACTCACATACAAAAATAGCACCCTTTCTAAAATCGTAACAACCCGGTACTGTAATTGCAAGTCCTCAACCCCATTGAATACAGAAATTAACAATTTTCACCGCGCCAATTACAACACCCCCATAGCCAATATCAACACCCATGACCACACTGATAATATTCCTGCAACACTAAAAACATTCCTATGCCATGGGATTGTTGCTCTACTGAGTCATGTTGCTCTAATGAGTCATGAGTCTCTTTTCTTGCTAATTGTAGGACTGTCCTCTTTTTAATGTACATATTACTTTTCATTTCCAGTAATTTTAGCGTAAAATTCGCATCCGAAGATTTTGATTTGATTATTTTATGTCTTGCTTGTAAACAAAATTTTATTAGTCCTCGGACTTTTATTTTGTACTTTGATGATTATGATTTTAATAAACCTGAATTGAATTGAATTGAATTTGAATTGAATTTGAATGATGGGGGGGGGGGGGTGCTGTCTTTCGGTAAAAGTGGGAGTATTTGTTGCCTTATGGGTAGTTGTCCTAGGAGCGGTAGATGTCCCATACCGGTTTTATATAATTTTTTTCGGGTAATATACCGTCGGGGCAGCGGTCCTGAGGGATAATCTTGCTGATAATTCTCTTCCGATACTTGTCATGGGAGTATTAATTATCTTGTGGGGATAGTTGTCCTAGGCTCTATTGCATGAAAAATGCGTTTAAACGCAAGTCAGAAAATTTGAAGCAACTCCATTTTTAACCAATCAGGAGCGTGCCTGTATTTGGTACTTGCGCTTAATTTTCTGAGGTGCGTTTAAACGCAACATTTTATGCGATAGGGCCCTACACACTAATAAATTAGGGTACAACTTTGCACCCCTAGTGGTACAATCCCATGTAACACCGGGTGAACCCTATGGGGTACAAGTTTGAACCCTAAATGTGAGGTGCAATTTTGTACCCCAACCAAGGGTACAAGTTTGTACCCTAATGGAACACATTTGTACCCCAGGGATGCAAAATTGTACCATTAGGGTACAAAATGAGATCTTTGGCGTTTGGCAAAAAAAAAGGGAAAGGATGTAGTTTAGAGGCGTGTATCTTCAATTCTGAATATTTACGCCAGAAGAAGAAGAGAGAAAGAGGGTCGCCATCTTAACGTCTCCACCCGAAATACGGTATGCGACCTGGTTTCGAACCCACAGGCAGGAACGAACCCAAGTCTATATGACTATCCCGAACAGATGGATTTCAGGCGCACGCCACGGCGCCTCAGTCAATATCAACCCTCGATATCGACCCTCGATACCGGCCCTCTTTGTTCGTGGAATAGTGCCACCTGATTGGTCAGCCACTGTCGCCTCGCTCGCTCGCCATTGGTTAAGACGTGTTCCTTTTCTAGTCTGCTATTTATAAACTTTATTCAAAACATCGATGTATTAATGGTTTTTTTTTTCTTCTTCCGAATCTTGTAAGGATCAACGGAATAAAAAACATAGTAATAAATTAAATCTATACTATGAAATAGAGTTCCTAAAGGTAAAATAAGAACAAAATCAGCATTCATTTCCGATCACGTATAGAGAGTGGGGTCTGCATTCTGCACTAGTTTCAAATCGAGAGGGTACAACGTCGTACCCTTTGTACCAGCTTTCATCACATGGGATTAATTTTTAACCTCATATATGGTATAATGAGGATGCCGGCGGGATGCCGGCGGGATGCCGGGGTTCAAATTAGTGACTTTGCGTGATTTTGGACCCTAACTGCAGTGTGTAGGGGGTAATCGTCCTATAAGGGTTATTTGGGGGATATTGTCTTGCTGGTAATTGTCATGAAGGTAATTGCCATAGGCCTATGTAGGGTAATTTTCCTAAAGGTGTTATTCACCGGGATAATTCTTAATTGTTGATAATAGTCATAATGATAAAGGGGTAGATGGAGTAGTTGTCCTACACGCTAAGAAAAAAGTGCACATAAGGTGCAAGCCTCTTTGAAGAGGTGCAATGTCGCACACACGTGCTGTATGCAGCACAACAAAAAAATACACACAAATGGGGCAAAATACCGACAAAAGAAGGTGCAATTCTGTATCTTTTGTTGGCAAGCTGACACTGTGTTATCTTATGGAGTCGGCATTTGATTACATCTGACATTCGTCAGAAAAATGGGGAGCGTGGGATGGCGGGATCGGATAAGCAATGACCATGCATCTCTATCCTCAAAAGTGAGGGTTCGAATCCTATATGGGCACTCCGAATAATCAAATCGCTTAATGGTCCTATTTTTCACCCCCCCCCCCCCCAAAGAAAAAATAACCGTATGATATTTTACTCAACACTGTGTCGCAATGTCCCAATGTCGCACATTATTTCTGTATGAGGATAGACGTCCAAAGGCTCTTCTGGAGCCGTTGTCCAGCTTTATTTGTTTTATAATAATCTTGAACAGAATTAAATTTAGATCAATAATATTTGTTCAATGTGCAACATTTATTTCTCCCCTCCCTCACCCTTAGCAACATTTTTTTTTTCACACTCATACAAATTAATGAGGTCGGGTGTCCTTATTTGTCAAGACATTACTTTGGAATCCATTTAGTGAAGACGAGAAATCTTGGGAATAGGTTGATGACTTTGTATATTTTAAGTGCATGGGGTCGAAAATTTGCCCCCCCCCCCAAAAAAAAAAAAAAAATACAGGCATATACAGGGGGTCAATATGCTGTTTATAATTGTCAAGGCATCAAACGGTAAAGAAATGCTGCATCCTGAGCGAGTAACATTAGTACATTTTCTACCCATGCGCGCACATAGGGAGCGTGGATGGGGGTGTTCTTTAATTGGTTGCACTATAATATCCCACCCCAGGCCAGAGATACACTAGGGGCGCCAAAATATAGGTAAAAACGGCGTAAAAATACCGCTATAGGCGCGGCCTTTTAGCTGGTGCATCACCGGTCTTCAAAAATCACAAGACTATTCATTTTTCATCCACTATGTCACTAGCTGGCATCGTAATTAAAGTTAGCCTGCGATTTGTAAATCGTCTGCCTTTCATATAGCGAGTATACTGGAGATTAAATTTGTTGTGTAATTCTCCATCCACCGCTGAGTTTCTCCTCTTTTTATGTTCATCTTTCATCTATTTTTAAATATTTTTTTTCTCATGGATCGCCAGTGCTTTACTGTCCTTGATTATTTTTAAAAATATCAGTTGAGGATTGAGTTAACAAAATTATAAGCTTCTTCCCCCCTTTGTTTTTTGTTGATTTTTGCTCTTCCCTCTTCTTTGGCTCCTCCTCTCTTTCTCTTGATCTTTTGTTTTTTTCCTCGATTATACATTGAACTTCATAAAACAAGAAAGTAAGCTTACAAGAACTGATCTTAGACTTAAAATGAAAGTATAGGGAAATATGAATAATATACTAGGCCTTCTACTAGCGCTACTTCTACTAGTAATATGCACTAATCTGAAGAAAAAAAACTAACTGAAGAAAACTAGTAAAATATGTAAAAGTAAGGTAATGGAACTAAACTAGATTAAATCAGATGACAATTTTTCAATAAACTCAAAGATGCTAAACCCAATATGGCAGTTGCATTTAACGAGTTTCTCTCAAAATTCTTTCAACAATTGACGGGAGCAGCGAAGTAAAATTTACGGTCTCATTTCAGAAATGTCACTTTCATATCATGTAAACACATGTGAATTTTACCAAAGCGGCTTGTCAATCGCCGAACACACGGAAAAACTCAGAATTGTGCAATTTTAGACGAACATCTTTGCATTCAGGATGAGCGACTGGGAGGAGGAAATCGAGAACGAACAACGAGGGATATCTGCTCCTCCGAAATCGTCGCAGAGTACAAATAATTGGGCCTGGAACGATGCCGATTATTCCCCGCAGCCGACCACCACCACCAGCAGCTACGGACAGGACAGACCGACCGGCGGCCGGGCGAGATCAAGCCGGGGTCGTGGCGGCGGCACGGGGTACCAAGGCCGCGCACGCGATGATGATCGGAACTCCTCAGGCTCAGGCTTTGGCCGGGGACGCGGCGGCGGGGGAAACGCATGGTCACGGAACGAGGAGCGTGCTCCACAGAGGAATAACACACAGGATGAAGGAGAATGGCGAGGGGAAAGTAGAACTTGGAATAATGCTCGCTACGACAGCAGAAGATCAGAGAGTCCAAATTGGAGAAAAAACGAACAAGAAAATGGAGGTCAATCTCGGTCACGAGATCAGGACAGCTACAGTTGGAGAGGAGGGGGAGGAGGACGAGGTGGGAGAAAAGACAATGAGGAGAGATCTGGAGAAGAGAAAACATCCATGCTTGTGGACAATCAATATGTTGGCAAAATAATTGGTAAAACTAAAGATATTTTAATGAAATAAAAAAATGACTATATAACTTTATGCACTTAATTTGAAAATATTTGTATTTAATATAATTTACTGAGCATGCTAAGTGAAGTATCTTAGCTTAAAAAGTATGAATTGATCGTTCAAACTGAAAAACTCAAATTAACCATATTGAAATTTTGTATGTGTACAGCTTTTTAAAACTCAACTTCTCAAGACCAAGTTTAATAATGCTCAAATTTTATTATAACTACATGTATGTACAGTACATGTACAAGTTAGCTTTTATCTACTTTCCCATAAATCATTACTTAGTCTAGGCTCTCAAAAATTTTCTCTTAAAAAAAAGAAGTTATTAAACGAAAAGAAGTCCGAACAATCACTGTAGACCTATTCTCCCCATCATAGCTCTCCAAAGCTGAATGCATGTGACCCCCTAGTTACCCTTATGATTTTGCTATCAATCTTGGAATGTAGACTTCGGATACATTATTAATACAAGGTTTTATGGCTCCATTTTTTTATTTTATTTTTTTATTTTAGGTGGTATGGAAATATTCTACAAATGTATTTGAAGGGTCTTTTATTTGGTACCCAAATATTCCTTGATAGTAGACATGAGGTTGAACAATATTTGCTGTCATACAGGCAGGTATTGGACCAAATGCTTCAATTACATTGTATATCCACATCCGGCATCCTGTGTATTGTGAAACAGGATGTACATCTATAAGAAGTATATTAACCCTTAAAAAGATGTGAAATGCATGAGTACACACGAGTATCGGTATTTCCAGGTGATATAATGTTTGATATCGCGTATTTTATGTGAAAGCTGGAATTGCATTTGGTCAAGTATGCCCTTTTTGTCAAAAGGAGCCCAAAGGATGGGCTGGTGTGCAAGCGCAGCAAATAAAAGATTACTAACCCATCTACAAAATTCTTTCAATTTCATGATAGTACTGTACTAGCGTTCTCAATTATTATTTAATGTTATTATGGTATTCATTGAAACAAAATATGGAAATCACCCATTGGGTGCATTCAGATCAAAGATATTTATGTGCTAATAGAAAATTTTTGTAGTATATGTGAGAATAATCATGTACACATCTATTCAAATGTTTGGTGACCATATATAGTTCATCTGATGGAAAATGAAGATGCTTTCATTGAGATAATGAATACACATGTATGGAAATATTTGACAGGCCAAAATATTTGTCCCACCTAGCAACGCAAAATGGCAAATTCGTGTGATGTTCATTGTGACTATAAAGGGAGTGCCATTGTTTGTTAACTGCTACTTAATAGCAAACAAGCATGAATATTTCACTACATTTTGAAAATAATGTACAGTAAACTTTGCCTGATTCAAATTTGTCAAAGTCGAGGTGATTTTCTGGAACAAAACATATAAAACCAATGTTATTAGCCTCGTCAAAATTCTCAGATGTCAAACAGATTTGAGTGGTAGGCAGAGTTACCTGTATCTAGCAAGAGCATTGACAGCAAATGTCATGTTTCTTCTTTCTGGGATTATGCTTATATGACTTCTGATTTTTGTTCGCAGGCAAGCAAGGATCAAAGATAAGAGAACTAGAACAAGAGAGTGGTGCAAGAATAAAGGTATGATTGAAATAATCAATTGAATAGTGAAGACCTTGTAAAGTAACAATTTTGGCAGTTTGTTTATTGAGTCTAATGACCACTAATCTGTTTGTTGATGGGGATAGAAAGGACAAGTGCCCCATAGAAGAAAAGTTAACTCAAAATGTATTTTATTATGCATTGGGGGACGGAGGGGGGGGGGGTTGTTATTAACTGAAACCGTAAACCGTTTTTTTGTGTTTGTTTGTCATTTTTCCAATCTTTTCCTTATAATAATGATTGGGAGAGAAAGAAGGCCGAGGGATTCATAAATGTAGAAGGAAAAAGTTCTACAAAGTATTTTTAGGGGATGTCCTGTTTTGTAATTGACTCTAATGGCAAACCTTTTTTTTGTTTTGTCTTTTCATTTTCATTTCCTTTCTTTTTGTATGAATAAAATGCAAGGAATAATTTCCCTAGTATCACATCACAATTTGCTTTGCATTTTAGCATGATTGCTACTCAAAACTTAAAACTACTCAAAAAAGCAACTTTTTCACATGGCTCTGTACAGGAAAGAGTTGGAAATGTTTCCTCAATGTCTAAAACTGCTAATCTAATGTGAAAACTAAAATTATTCCCTGAAAATGTCTTATTTTTTCAGATCATGTCTCGTGAGTCAGATGGATACGAGACGACTGTCAATCTGTTTGGTGATGAAGAGGCTAGAGAAAAGGCCAAGAACCTCATAGAAGAGCTAACAGATCCAAACGTCAGAGGTCCTCGCCAAGAGCCTCGTTGATATTTTTTTCATTTTTATTTTTGTTTCTTTATAATGTATGAAAAATGTTGATTTCTTTTCAGATTATGTCTCGCGAGTCAGATGGATACGAGACGACTGTCAATCTGTTTGGTGATGAAGAGGCGAGGGAGAAAGCTAAGAATCTCATAGAAGATCTCACAGATCCAAACGTCAGAGGTCCTCGAAGGCAGCAAAAATCATCAGGCTTCAACTTCAGTAGGAATGGTAATGTTGCCATTCCCAATAGACCTGTACATTAAGTGAACTCAAAATAATTTTATCTGACATTATACAGATTACTTGCTAACCCTAACTAGGCCGGCGTCGGCGTATTTTTGGATTTGGAGTTCTCATAACCGGGGGGGGGGGCGGCCTCCTAGCCCCCCTTCTGTTCTTGGCTGTCGATCGCGCTATCGCTGTGAAAATTTGCGCGTTAGTAGAGTATCATTTAAACCACAAATTTGCATCATCAGAGCCCCCCCCCCCCCCCCCCGAGCTAGGATTAAGAAGATAGAAGCAAATAAAATGGAATATAAAACCGGGTTCGGCTCCGACTCCGATTGTTGGCTTTTTTAATGCATGCCTTGTCTTTTGTGCTTGTCCCTATACGCTTACACTTGTGACCTCGTCTTTGTATTAGATTTATCATGAGAAATGTTCAATTTTTACAATTGAACATTCAAAAAAAGCTGAACACCTGTTTGATTTCATGTGATGTGTAGGGGAGTTATTATTTTTAGTCTCAGATACCCTTTTATGATCAAATGTCCCACTGTTCATTATTATCTTTGCATTTTCTGAGCTGTGTCACAACATTGACACTTATTTAATTATATTCTTCAATCTTAATCACCATGTTCAATTTTTTTTTTAATGATAATAATTACATAATTTATATAGTGCAGTCACTATATGGATATACTCAACTGTGCTGTGATGTTAGGGTCTGTGGAAATTGTTAGTAAAATAATGCATAAAGGTACAAGATAACATTGAAATGCTTCAAGAAATAAAAGAGTTTTCAACATGTTTTTAAAAACAACTACAGATGGAGATGATCTTATTTCTGTTTGCAATTTGTTTCAAAGTTTTGGAGCTCAGCACAGCTGAAGGCGCAGTCACCAAGTGTCACTTTTGTTTTAGGGTGTGGTTTTTTAAGAATAAGTTTGTCCTGTCTACTTCGTAAATTGTTGGAATATTTGTTAGACTTTGTAATAGTAAGTGAACATATGTCCCTTTTTGTCTTCAATCAGGAATGGATAATGATCAAGAGGACGATGGGCCACCAAAACCGAAGCCGTAAGTACAGTTGTCCATCAAGATTGAATGTCTTAATTCATTGAAACTATCTAGTACTTTTAAAATATTTCTTTTCTTCACAATTTCACAGGTTTTCCTCCAATTTCATTAAACTAAACTACAGACTTGAACTTGAAAATGCTGAAGTTTTGACCAGTCCAGTAAATCAGTACAGATAGAAAGTGAATTCAAGTAATTTTCATGATGCAGCTTAATTACTTTGACAAATAATTGTTCGCACCACTTGCCCGACAGCACAAGTGGCTTCTCAATTTAATGGCCCACACACAATTTCTATATGGCTTTTTGGGCAAGTGCCCATTGGTTCAATGTAGTTGCCCTGGGCATTCAGGCAAGTGGGTTTGTAGTGCCCTGACATATTTTATGTTATCATAATTGCATGTAGGTCTTAGCTTAAAAATTTTGTAGATTATTTTATGTGAATGTTTTTGTTTGTCTGTTTTTTTTGTTCATCAGGAAATTTATTAACTGGGAAAGTCTGCAGGAAGAACAGGACAAGTATATGGCAGAAAAATGGGGAGGTAGGACTTTTTCTTTTAAATTTGAATTTATCTAATTGATTTTAAGACAGAAAATTGCCTTATTTTAAAGATATATCAAAATAATTTTTAATTTAAATATGTATGAACTTCATTTCCAGTAGTTTTTTGTTCCCTAGTTGCTATTCAGCTGCCATGATTGGTATTTGAGTAAACCATTTACCTATCTATCTATCTATCTATCTATCTATCTATCTATCTATCTATCTATCTATCTATCTATCTATCTATCTATCAATCTATATATCTATCTATCTATCTATCTATCTTATATCAATCTATATCTATCAATCTATCTATCCATCTAGCTATCTATCTTCTATCTATCTATCTATCTATCTATCTATCTATCTTTCTTTCTTTCTTTCCTTCTTTCTATCTGTTTGTCTATCTATCTATCTATCTATCGATCTATCTCTCTATTTATCTATATACATCTATCTATCTATTTCTCTAGCTATATATCCATATATCTATCTCTCTATCTAGAAACTATCTGTAAACGATCTCACTATCTATCATTCTATCTAAAATTCTCTCTATCCCTCTATCTATCTCTCTGTCAATCTCTCTATATTTCTCCGTCTATCTATTTATCTATCTATCTATCTTTTTTTTCTAGCTGTCTATCAATCCATCTGTTCACCCATCCATCTATCTATATATCTGTCCATTTGTTCAATCTGCATGTATTTTTTTATCTATATCAGGAAATTTGTCTCAAAAGTTGTTTTAGATTTGAAAATGCAACAAGAATCATGGAGCGGCATTAGTTTGCAAGCACATACCCTAGACTTTCGGTGTGTGCGTGCACAGAGCATGAAACAGGGTATACATTGTATGATTACATCACACACATACAGCATTGCTCTATCCTAGAGCATGAGACACACAATGAGATACACGAGACACACAATGAGATACACAATACATACCCTGTATCACTCTCTGTGTATGCGGCTTTTCTCACAACGAAACCCAAGGGTCTGTTTTGGCAGACTAGAGTGGCATAGTGATTGTTAATGCAGTTGATACGCATTTAGAACCTTGTAATGCTCTCATATCCTGTATTATTAAAGACTAGGTCTTGGTCATTTAATTTTGGTATTGATGAAATTAGTAGAAAATTTAAATGATTAGATCAAAATAGTTTGAAATGAACATTACCTGTGCTGTCAGTGAATAAAAAAAAAGTAAAATGTACAAACCGTAAAAAAAAACTTGAGTAAAATGGGATTCACCTTTTATGAATTTTCAAAGATTTCACATTTTAATTATGATAATGCTCCATTTTAAAATAAATTGTTATACAAAGTGAATGGGAAGTTCTCCATGTTGCCAAATCAGATTTCATACAAGTTACCAACTCTAAGGTAGAAATCAAAACTTTGAATATTTATAACTTTCGAACGGATTATCCAATTTTTGTTCCAATTTTCACACGTTGTTCATGTAATTTTTATCCATACACTATCATCATGTGGATAAAGTTTCCCTTTAATGCTAGTTCTCCAAAATCCTTCCTGCTGAAATTGGCAGAAGGCCAGAGCTAAGCCAGAGAGAACTTTTCACTTGCACATGAATAGTTCATGCACTTTCTACCTTCATCATGATGCCCAAATATGTTTCAATCAAAGCATTTCCGTCTGCAAGACTCGTCAAAGGGATATATTAGCTCTGGGATTCGTGGCACTTCAGATATTACCTTCTGAGCTGCAGTCAAAATATTCACATAATGCTGATTTCCAATAACAGATAAGAGTATTCCCAGATATGCTTATTTATCGTAAAACAAAAGTAATGCAGTGCGTTCATTTTATTCAGCAGCACACTGCCCCTCGATGTGGAAAGTCTACTCTTTAAACTCCTATCGTGTAGAGTTCCAGGACCCTACATCTGTAATTTGCTAAATTGCAGTCCAGCTTTTATCCTGAATATGGGCCAATCACTTGGTACTTTAAACATTGCATCCATGTGAAAACAATCACCGGCATATTTGTACACAATCATTATTTGCATCTTTTTTTTTTTTTTTTTCAGCTTACCCTGACATCATAAAGGACTTCTACTATGAACACGAGTCTATTACAGCGCTATCACCAGAAGAAGTAGAAGCACTGAGGTAAATTTATGCAGAATGGTCAAAGAAATTGATGATGATCTCCGCCTCATGGCATTCAATTACTAAAAAATTCGCCCAAATAAACTACTTCATTTAAGCCTTCACAATAGCTTTGTGATCACAAAATTAAACAGATTCTCGATTTATTCACTGAATAGGTGTGACTCATGTTCAACATTTCTCCACAGAATAAGAAGGAGGGAAGTTTCTCATGTGTGCATCTTGCTATAATGAATGCGTCAATGGAATTTGTTTACTTTGTCCCTTCTGTTCAGTGTTTAGGAAACACCACCCTGGTGCAGTATTCCAATTAGCCTTCTGTCTTCTGATGTAAGCAGTCAAATCAATCAACTAAACCATGGAATCTGGGTTCCTACTCTATGATTAATTGACCAATCGGAGTAAGCAGAATCAAAAGAAGCAAATTTGAATTGTTCAAGATTATTTCCAGTAGTGCACAGTGGTCAACTTGAAATTGTATGATCGCTCTGACAAAAAGTAATTATAATAATGGCGGCTAATTATATAGGGCTCATGTCCATCTTACTGTGGTCATGGTGCTTTAGAAACAAAGACAAACAAAGAAACAAATGGTAAAAACATGATGATATAGAAAGTAGCAAACGTTATGAAGTATTTACTAGCTTATTAACATCTGCCATTGCTTTTTGTTCTGGCACAATGACAGTACAGTAGTGCACAGTGGTCAACTTGAAATTGTATGATCGCTCTGACAAAAAGTAATTATAATAATGGCGGCTAATTATATAGGGCTCATGTCCATCTTACTGTGGTCATGGTGCTTTAGAAACAAAGACAAACAAAGAAACAAATGGTAAAAACATGATGATATAGAAAGTAGCAAACGTTATGAAGTATTTACTAGCTTATTAACATCTGCCATTGCTTTTTGTTCTGGCACAATGACAGAGAGGTGATAGGTGTTTCAGCTGTAGATGAGTCTGCAAAAGAATTGAATCGGACCACCCCAGCCCCAGTGGAAACATTTGAGCAAGCATTTGAGGAATATCGTGAGTACATTTTGGTTCTCAAAAATGTCAGCAGTTTCTTTTTGTAAACAAGTAACAAGCATACCAGTATAGTTAGATGTGTCTAAATCATTTTAGTCAAAAAAGGTTTTTAAAGCAAATCATGCAAAGCGAGCATTATTTTGGCAATTTCATAGATAATGGACGTCTGAACCTACATGGGACCTTCCTGATATAACTGTTCATCATTTCTGATTTCTAAAAAAAGTGTAATTCTGTTAAATGATCATGGCTCGACTATTTCATGAATGATGATGATGATGATGATGTTGTGTATATTGGCATTTTCCATCAGGCCACCGATGATTTACGCCAGGCTTCAAGAGGGCGACCTCTCTTTTTCTTCTTTTTTAAACAACGGAGCTTGACACATTTCGATTTTATGGCTTGACTTTGCCTTCACTGGCATAGTGCAGCAGTTAGTTTGTTTGTTTAATCTGTGAGAAATACCGGTTATTATATGTTGTTATTTTTTTTTTACATTAGTAGAATGAGTTGGAGGTGCATTTATACGTTAGTATGAGTAGCGAGTATGTCTGAGCATTGTGCCTTTTGAGCAATTACAAGTTTTTATTTTTTTTTATTATTATTATTATTATGGGGGATAACTTTTGAAGTTTTAAATTCTACATAGGATTAAAAGATCATGGTGGAGTGTGGATTTGTTGATGAGACAGATATTTATTTCTACATGAAGTTGATGCCATCCCATTGTGAAATGGTGTCTAGTGATACAGACAGGTGGAAAATGGGATCATTCTTTTGAATGTGATTGCTGATGTCCACAGATTTTGGGTTACAATGCACATACATGTAATATGAAAAATGATTTGTTAGTAGATTGGTCGATATGTAAGTAGAACTAAGAATGCTTTCAACTGAAATGGTGTACAGTAAAGTATGAATAAGAAAATCATTCAATTTTATAGCCATGTGCAGTAAAAGTATCACTCTT
>BQKZ01007450.1:9930-24221 GCA_036244855.1 Temnopleurus reevesii | reverse complement strand
TGGTCGATATGTAAGTAGAACTAAGAATGCTTTCAACTGAAATGGTGTACAGTAAAGTATGAATAAGAAAATCATTCAATTTTATAGCAATGTGCAGTAAAAGTATCACTCTTGTCCATCTTTTTTTCCTCCAGCTGAAATTCTAAGAGAGATCTACAAGCAGAAATTCACCAAACCATCGCCCATACAGGTGAGAGAGGCATATCTATATGAATTCTGGATTTCTTTGATTTCTTTTTTCTTTTCCAGCAATTGCATATTTACATGCGATTGCATTGGTATTTTTTCATATAAGCCATATATAGGGTTGTTGCCCCAAAGTTGCAAAATTGCATATCAACTGGAAATCAGTTGCAAATTGAAAAATACATTTTTAGTGGCGCATACAGTGTATATTTATCAAGACTTGTGTGGAGCAATGATTTTGAATAGTCATTGCTTATCGACTCTAACATGCAAGCAATTACAACTTTCTATCAACACCGTGTCTAAATGATTTACCTTTGAGAAATGAGACAAGTATAATGAACAAGATATTATGTTGGTGTTGCATATGATTGTTTATTGGTGAGTTACGGGCATTGTGATAGAATTTCTTCCGGCAGTCATATACAAGGTCATTTTGATTAAGGATGTTTTTTTACCCCGGCCATCCAATAGAGACTATATGAAATCCAAAGAAGGTAACACAGCCAGCAAAGGGGGTACCCCCACCTATTGTCTTTGGTTTTTCATTAGCTAAAGCGAGGCCTGCACATACATTACAAATAATGTTGCCATGAGTTGTTAATGAACTGTAAATGAATTGCAAATTTAAGAAGCCATTCTCATTGAATTGATGCCTACTCTACTAAGCATTATTTTAATGTGTAAAGTTTATTAAATTGGACAATAATTTAATCACTTTCCCTAATTTTCGTTGAAATTTGCAAGCCCTACTGATTGCCCCCCCCCCCCTTTTCTCTTTTGACAGAGCCAAGCTTGGCCTATAGCATTGAAAGGCCATGATCTGATAGGCATAGCACAAACTGGAAGTGGAAAGACGTTAGCATTCCTCCTACCAGCGTTGATTCACACAGACCTGCAACCAGGGTAAAAAATCTTCTTCCTTTAATAAGTCTTAACGGCACTCTTAGTCAAAATCGACTATACGTCAACAGGAAACAATATTGTTTAAGATATTGACCAGTTTGAGGGATGAATTATGAATTTAGACCACTTTGAAGAGTCATGACCTGAGGGGCATAGCACAGACTGGAAGTGGCAAGACGTTAGCATTCCTCCTACCAGCGTTGATTCATACAGACCTGCAACCAGGGTAAGAATATAAGTATTACATAACTGATGTTATATCCATGATACATTGAGTGGTATAGATAAGATATTGACCACTTTGAAGAGTCATTACTTGATAGCACACACTAGAAGCAGCAATACATTAGCATTCCTCTTACCAGCTCTTATACACACAGACCTGCAACCAGGGTAAGGAAACAGTATATTTAGATATATTTACCAGTTTTAGGGATGAATTATGAATAAATTGAAAAAGAAATTAACCACTTTGAAGGGCCATGACCTGATAGGCATAGCACAGACCGGAAGTGGAAAGACGTTAGCATTCCTCTTACCAGCGTTGATTCACACCGACCTACAACCAGGGTAAGAAAGCAATTATTTTGAACTAGGTACTAGTTTTTACTATCGCCTTGAATGCAAAATGGTTGTTTGATATGAGATAACAGATTTTCATGCTCTTGCATTTAGCAAAAATATGTAATTCAATCACTTTTTACTGATTTATTTCACTAAGCTACATGTATGCCTCGTGGAACAGCAAAGTCTTAATTTGACATAATGCTATATTTTTTACTTTTTACACTCAGGGATTCGTTATATGTTGGGTATAAACATTGGGTGCTTTATTATAATGTGTGTAATTTGGGAAAATGTGCCAGAAAGGAAGTCATGGAACGTAGCAATTTGGTCATGGAAAATTCATGGAAAAGTCATGGAATTTTTGTAGGAACCCTGCAGTTATGGAACATTCGTACAACCAGGGCAAGGATCCTGGCTTGGGGATACATTATGAATATTTACAGCTTTGAACAGTGAAGATCATTTTTACATATGGGGAGCAGCAAGATATTGATATCTTTTTTTTAAATATATTTTTTAATCATTTGCAGTGCTCGCAAAGATCGAGGTGGACCTAATGTCCTTATCCTGTCACCGACTCGTGAACTGGCTCTTCAGATTGAATCAGAGGTCAACAAATATTCCTACAAGGGCATTAAAAGGTATGTACATGATAATATGACCTCTGACATTAAAAATAGTCAAATAATGTACACAGGTTTGCATCATGTAGGGCCATCTCAGTAACTTCCAAAAGAATAACATGGTTGAATAGTTGTGTCTTCTTCGTTATATCATTATCTCTGTAACATTTCACATCATCTCTATTAGACTAATGTCATGGTAGCCAAGTTGTTTTGCATTATGTCAGAAAAGACTGTCGGACAAAAACATTAGAAATTACTTTTTTTCAAATGATAGAGCAACAAAATTAATGTGTAAATTTAACAACAGATTTCTTGATAAAAAAATAATTTCAGAATAAATTCCAAGCCATTTCTAATAAACACTTAATTTTTTTGAACAAAAATATATATGAAACTAATGCTTATTAAATCATCATACACAATATGGATAGTTTCAGATACATACTGTATAAACATCAACGATTAACAATGTCATTTCCCAATTTTGAGATCAAGAGGAAAACCAAAAACAGAACGAACATCCCTTCTAATTATGCTGTTATTTTCTTTTTTTTTTAACATCCATTCAGTGTGTGCGTCTATGGAGGAGGGAACAGAAGAGAACAAATCAACGTAGTGACGGGCGGAGTCGAGATCATTATCGGTAAGAATACATCTTTCTAGAATCAAATGATGAGGATGATGACACTGATGAGGATGGTGATGATGATGGTGATGGTGATGATGGTGGTGGTGGTGGTGGTCATGATGATGTTGGTTTTGATGGTGTTGATGATGATGAGGATTATGACGACGACGACGACGACGATGATGAAAATGATTATGACAATGATGATGATGATGATGATGATGATGATGATGATGAGGATGATGATGATGATGATGATGATGATGATGATGATGATGATGATGATGATGGTGGTGGTGGTGGTGGTGGTGGTGGTGGTGGTGGTGATGACGGTGGTGGTGAAAATGATCGTGATGATGATGACAATAGTGATGGTAATGATGAAGATGATGATGATGGTGGTGATGATGATGATGGTGGTGATGATGATGATGATGATGATGGTGATGGTTGTCATGATGATGATGATGATGATGGTGATGATGATGACGACGAAAAAGACGAGGACTATGATGATGATGATGATGATGATGATGATGATGATGATGATGATGATGATGATGATGATGATGATGATGATGAGGAGGATGATGATGATGATGAGGATGATCATGATGATGAGGATGATGATGATGATGGTATTTTTGGTAGTGACAGTTGTGGTTTTGGTAATGACATTGATGTTGGAGTAAGTGTTGGTGTTGTTATGTTTGATGGTGATGGTGAGGCCTGAAATGCCTGAGAACATGTGATTCACTTGTACCTAGAGTTGTAGAATATATGCATTAAGCCTCTCTGCTTTATTTCTTATGCACTATGCGTGAGTGAAATGTACCTCCGAGACTTTTTCATTGATAAAATTCTGGTTAATTTAAATATAAAAATTAAAAATAAATTTAAAATGGATATCAAGTTGTAATACCTTCCACAAGAACTTTATTGAAGTAGCAATTTTGAATACTTTGTTTTTGCCATTACAGCTACCCCCGGCAGACTGAACGATCTGATCATGAATAAGATTGTCAATGTGATGTCAGTTACATTCTTGGTAAGTCAATGAAATACTGAGCTTTAAAAAACAATCTTATTTTTATGCAGCTTTATAAAAAACTATTGATTCTAGAATAATTGCTCCTCAACATATTTTTTCTGAAGATATAGGTACGAAAGAGGCGAAGTGTTTTTGGTTTGAAATAGAGAGTGTCAAAATTTGTACTGGAATAAGATCAGTTCATCCCTAAAAAGACTGAGCTATTTCGAAATTTGACAGGGGACTTTATGGGCCACCCTTCCAATTGTGGCCGCGGAGAGTTGCATAGCCACAAATTTGTTCATGAGTCCAGCTTCATGTAAAGAACAAAATGGTCATGCAATTCCATACTGGCGCATCCAATTTGCTTAAACTTCGTGTAACAAGATGCGTAAGAATTGAACATGAAAATTCATGAAGGAGCGCTGCAAAATTTTTTGCATGTAGTGGACTAATCGCAAATCATACAGGGGAGGGGGTATAATGGTCCTCCCAAGTCTTAGGTTTGCTACACGCTTATGTTCAACCGCGTGCATAGATTTAGCAAAGGAGCAATGTATATTGAAGCAAATATGCCAATGAACTTTTTTATTTTAAAACTCATAAAAATTTGCTCACGAAACAATCAATTTCTTAAATAACATGACAGGTACTGGATGAAGCTGATCGGATGCTCGACATGGGTTTTGAACCTCAAATAATGAAGATTCTTCTGGATGTTAGACCCGACAGGCAAACCATGATGACGAGGTTAGTATCAAATGAATGATTCCTTGGAGGTGTTTCACCAAGTCGTTCTTAAAGTTACGCACAACTTTACGTTCGACTGGTATCAATTCTTGTGCTGAATGCGCGCACTATTATGAATTATTACGCACAAGAAGAGGTACCAGTCGAACGTAAAGTGGTGCGTAAAGTCTTTCTTATCTTGGTGAAACTGGGCCCTTGTTCGGTAGACTAATAGATTGAAACTTATCCATGTTTCTTGCCAACGGATGAAGTGATGTGGTTCTCCTAACACCATCTATTAACAATGTTACTATAATGCTTCAAATCATGACTTGTTTCATTACTTGTTTTCAAGTTAATCATTTGTATAAAATCAATATCAGAATATTATACCCAGAAATAAGAGATTTTCTACTATTCCTTGCTTCAGTTACATTAATTTAGGCTCAAAGTGAAGGTTTGTTGTGTATCATCAGAGAAATTGTCTTTCGTTAAGAAGCAGAAAGAAATTGAATATGTTAGCTAAGAAGATGAACAAATTGTCTTTACACTTCAAGAAATGGCGATTCGGGTTACAATTTTTTTTTATATTCCAATGTATTGCACCTTCTGTACTTTGTAAATGTTTTTCTGCAGCCCTCGAACCTTATTTAGTTTCATGTACTTTTTCGTACTCGAGCTGGATTTCCAAGCTTATACTGTACATTGCTATGTCACTGTTTGCCATTTTTTTTTTTTTATCTCTATTGTTATTATTCTCTTGTTTACTTCATATTTTGTCATGCAATCTTTCGGATCATTTGTAAATATTGTGATTTGATACTTGATTTCTAATAAAAACACAAATAAAAAAAAAAATAAAAAAAAATAAAAAAAATATCCTCAGAGAAATTTTGGTGAGATTCTTGTCTACAAGTATGCAAGTGGCAATTTTCATGCAATTTTCTCACTATTTCAGGAAATTTCATCCTTCTCGTATGGTATCTCTGTATCAGTGAAATCAATGTTTTCTATATCTAGAATATCTATGTGTAATCTTTTTCAAACTGCATTATGTCTGTTCCATGAATGTATCATTTTTTTCCAATTTTTATTCACATTCCTAGTGCTACATGGCCAGAGGGAGTACGCCGTCTGGCTCGTAACTACATGAAGAATCCCATTCATGTTAACGTAGGATCTCTGGACCTTTCAGTAAGTTTTCAATATCCCAATGGGATTGAGAATTGCAACATCACTGTTTATGCCATTGTGAGGTACAGTAGCGCTTACAGGAAACTAAAAATGTGGATTAAAACATATTAGTCATGCACTGACAGTGTGCCATCTGCCCACTGTTGGTAGGGCAGAGATTGCAACATCCCTGTTTGTGCCATTTTGATATACAGTAGCGCTTGTGAAAGTATGGGGATTTCCCCAGATATGTCGCTCAAAGTTGCACAATATTTTAAACATTTGGCAGAGCAGATTAAATATTTGGCAAGTGCAAGTATCTTCGTTTCGTCAAGTTAGGCATGACCAAAATAGAAGTTTCATTTTTCGCTCCAGTGATCCCCTGTATTCGCCCAGGGTAATTTTTTTTTTAATCCATGAGGGCCCTTTTTACATTTTCTATGCATATATAATAATAGTTTATATTCATTTTTAAATTTCATTTAGTGGTAATGTGCCATTCATAATGTGCATAAGGTGAGTTGATATATTGTTTATTCAATGAACATAAATTTGTAATAGGATAAGTCAGTTGTTTGAGATTAAAAATCATGCAAATTGTCACAATGAGAAAATTTACCCTAAAAATTAGCAAACTAAATGTGATATATATGGTGTATTGATATTTTCCTCACACACCTGAGCACTTGAACCATTATTTCTGAAGGCCAGCAGTAATTTGCAAAATATGAAAATACTCACTCTATTACTTTTTACGTAATATGTTCAGAGCTACAATGGCTAGGGCTATATGTATGGACATACATCCTTGAAAACATGTATGTATAAATGCTGCCACAACTAAGCTTCTCTTAATAGTATAATCAACAATGACAATCAAATAGAAAATGTATGAATTTTAATTCTTCTCTGTCCCACAGGCTTGCCATAATGTAACTCAACTCATTGAAATCTTAGACGAAGAAGAGAAAAGAGACCGGGTATGTATTGAAATATTTCCATTTTCCTTCAATCTCCTTCTACTTATATCCTGCCAGCTTATGTAGTATTTTTCATCTAAGATTGTATCGGAAGGTTGAATCCGAATGGATTGGTGTTCAATATTTATATAATATTGGATGGCAATAAATGGAATACCAGGGAATATTGCACGAGTTAGGGCAATATTGCACGAATCGAAGACGAGTGCAATATTGGCCCTAACGAGTGCAATATTCCCGGTATTTCATGAAATGAAGCCATCCAATATAATTATTATTATCTTTACATATACCAGAAGGCTGGTCACTGTTTTGCGCAAGCGTAAAATTGAAGCCGTACAATATGGCTTAATATTGTACGGCTTAAAACTCCCATATAGATAATAATCTTCTTTCTTGTTTTCAAATGAGAAATAATGATTTTTTTAGGAACTGGAAGTGAGAAATGGGAAAACAATCTTTTTGGCTGATAATTAGCTTGGTGTGTTGTTGTTGAGAATGATTGGAAAGGAAATAGAAGAACATTGTAGATATTGTAGAAATGATCTATTGATAAAAAAAAAAAGATCTATGCATTGTGATGTAAAAAAGAACTTTCAGTATATAATCAGTGAAAGTAAAGATGATGGTTGCAGAATGTATAAATGTCTTTATTTTACATTTACAGTCTTGTCTTGGTCATATTTTTTTTTGTTATGGCTGTGGATTTTAAGGTGGATGTTGCATTATACGTGTTCACACTCACATTCTTTGTTTTTTACTTTTTTCAATATTTTTTACAGCTTGTAGCATTCATTGAAAGCATGAGGGAGGATGAGAAAGTACTAGTCTTTGTCGGGAGGAAAACAATGTGAGTATATCTAACTTAAATACAAGGAAAACTTGTTTTTATGACATCCCAGGAATCGCAAAAACAGAGATGCCAACTGTTCCGGAATATGCATGAGGTGTATTTTCATATGAATTCCAGGCTTTTGAATGAATGGCTGAGAGCGTGGTTATTGGAGAAATGCCAACAGTTCAGGAATATAAATGAGATAAAAATTAAAAAATTAAAATATAATAACATTATTAGAGCAAGCATGACAACAGTAACCCTATTCTCAACCACTCACCTGTGATGAAAGCGTTGTATTCATATGAAAATACAGTTGGAAGTAAATCACAAGGCTAACGACTGGGTTATTATCCAGTGACATCATCCAATGGCAAGCCAGTCATAAGGTGGTTGAGTTGTGGTGTGTGCAGTGGGTTTTAGGAACATCCCAGTACAGAGTATCTGAGTAATAATTAAAATAGGAGTATTGACATTTGACATTTGATAGGCCCGATTTCAGAGTATCCAAGATGATAATTCATTGTTGATCTTTGACCTTTGACAGGGTCAATGACCTTTCAAGCGACATGAGTCTTGGGAACATCCATGTACAGAGTATTCACAAAATGAGAAATTTATGAGGGTTGACATTTCATAGACCCAATTACAGGACATCCAAAATGATAATTGATTGTTGACCTTTGACCTTTGACCTTTGACAGGGCTGATGACCTTTCAACCTTGTACAGAGAATCCAAGAAATTTGTGATTTATAAGGGGTAACATTATGTAGACCCGAATACAGAGTATCAAAAGTCATAATTGATTGTGTGCCTTTGACCTTTGACAGGGCTGATGACCTTTCCAGTGACATGAGTCTTAGGAACATTCCAGTACAGAGTATTCATGGAGGGAGAGAGCAATATGACAGAGAACAGGCTCTAGAAGATTTCAAAACTGGTAAGAGAATTGAAAATGTCTGTTGAATGAGATTGCAATTTATTGCGTGAAAAGGAACTACAGTTTTCATGTAATTATAGAGGAAGACAGCAGTACTGTAGGACAGAGAACATGCTCTAAAAGATTTCAAAACTGGTAAGAAAATTCAAAATATAGATTGCTTTAGATGTATGTAAAATTATGATTTTTAGTGAAAACAAATTGTAGTCGGTTATCATTCAATTGCTGTCAAGTTTAATGGCACTGTCCAATCTGTTTTTCCAATGTCATATGGGAATGTTGCAAACTCTTGTCTTGTACGAAGATATGTTTGTCAGAGAATAACGTGATGAGGCATAGTTTAAAACTTATGTATACAAGATACACTTTGGTTTTCTTCATTATACAATCATTTCTCCCTTTGTTTATTTTCCTTCTTTTTGTGTCAAGGTGCTGTACGCATCTTGATAGCGACCGATGTAGCTTCTAGAGGACTGGACATCAAGGATATTACCCATGTCTTCAATTTTGACTGCCCCAATCATATAGAGGAGTATGTGCATAGAGTGGGAAGAACAGGCAGAGCAGGGTAAGAGAAAAATATGATATATTGTTCATCATCATTTCCATTATCAACATCATTATCATCACCATCATCATTATCATCATCATCATCATCATCATCATCATTGTCACTACAGCAATCATTACTATCATCACCATCATCATCATCATCAATATCAACACCTTCATCATCATCATCATCATAATTATCATCATCATCATTATCATCACCACCACCACCACCACCACCATCAACGTTAGCAGCATCATTTAAATAACGATCATCATCATCACCACAGCAATCAACAATAACATCATTAATCATTATCATCATCATCATCATCATCATTATCAAGATAGCCATTATTATCACCTTCTGAATCATGTTTTATTATTCTTGTCCATGTTAATCACGTTTGTTAACATGCCACCTCCTCCCCCCCCCCCCCCCCCTCCATACAAGTGACATTGAAACTATGTTCTCACATGTGCTCTCTGAACTCTTTTCTTCAGTCGGACTGGTACGTCACTCACATTGATGACGAGGAAGGATTGGCGCTGGGCAGGTGACATCATCAAGATAATGGAAGAAGCAGGCCAGGTAACTATGCAAAGATGCGCACTATCAGGAATATGTAAAAGGATAGAAATTTGAATATAAATTTTCCAATCATCCAAACCTGATCTTTTCTGATCTCATAAGATAAATCTATAGTTTTTATAACAAAATTCTCTGATTAGAATGTTTGATTCATCCCTTTGGGATTCACATTTTAATTTCTGTCCTCATGTATATTCTGCAAGAGGTTGGCATCTATTGATGTATTCATATATTTACATGTATGTTGGTTCGATGGAACCACGTTGTAAAGATATTTGATGTAAGAAGCTGACAGTATTACAAGGTAAATATCTCTGATCCCATCTCTTTGAATCATAGTGTATTTTGGCCCTGATATAAGAAGAATTCAATCTAAAGATGCAATTCCTTTGGTCCTAGGGAACTCATTATGATATATTTCTGATTTTTACCAAGATGATGTCATATTAGTACTGATTGATCTCACGGTAAAAGCTTTTTTAGTGTACATAAATTTAGGCGTACAGATTGAATTTCAGAGCTAGTCACATACTAGCAGGATGTTATTCTCACGTTTTCAAATTGTACACAAGACAATGGGCATTCTAATGGGTAAAAATTTTAGCAATTCATGGTCGCAAAACTAGTGAAATTAAAACATCAGCGAAGAATATTGCATATACACTAGCTGTATATTGATTGTATTTATTGTTTTATATTTACAGGAGGTTCCTGATGAGATGATTGAGATGGCAGAGAGGTTCAAGAGGCACCAAGCTAGGATGGCTGATGGGGACAGGAGAGGAGGAGGACGAGGAGGAGGCAGAGGAGGAAGAGGGGGGTACGGAGGCCGGGATAGGGATTCCGGAGGAGGGGGCTTTGGGTTTGGTGGAAGCAGTGGTGGTGGTGGGTTTGGGGGTAGGAGCAGTGGAGGTGGAGGAGGGGGCTTTGGGTTTGGTGGGCGAAGTGGAGGAGGGGGAGGAGGAAGAGGGGGTAGGAGAGGTGGAGAGAGGGATGATTGGTGGTGAAATGGAGGAGTATGGTATTGAGGAAGAAGCTCTGGATAGGGGGATGGTAGGAAAGAAGAAATGGACGATGGTTGAGAAGGAAGGAAAGGAAAATCAGAGAAAGAAGATTTATGTGCACGATATCAACTTTGCAGTTCTCATGACTATGGCCCTGTGACATAAAGGTTCGCAATTAATCACTTATGCAAAAGGTCAATCATGTTTTCGTTTGATGCACATGTATTACTAGACTGAAGAATAACAGATCAGAATTGCTCTTTCAAATTGGCAATTAATAGCAAACCTTCATGTTACTGGGCACAGGAGGGAAACATCTTCAACAGAAAAGGAATATGATGATAGTTATGACGTTATCTATGAAGCAGTTTTGTTCAATGACATATCAATCGCAAATCGGTTATGAAATGGATGATGATACATTCCAATTGAATCGCAGTCCTTGTGTTTATGAATACCATGCATACAACATCGATTTGGATTAGCCAGTGCCGCTTAACTGCACTTTGCAGTTATTTGCAACCTTCCTGCAATTTTCTCTTAGACATAAGGAATGGGAATTACATATCAATTAAGAAGTGTGTAGCAAAACAAACGTGGAAAATGATGCAGGATGGGGGAAAATATGTTTTCCTCACTCATTTCAGGGTAAAGGTTAGATAGTCTTTCATGTTAGTGTCGCAAGGAAGTCTTCTTATTATTGCTCGTTTCTCGCAGTAAAATCAGAGATGCCAAACCAGTAAGATTTTATTTCGTAGTATAATTTTTTAGTGAAAATATGACACATGACAAAATAGGATATTTTTACTCCTCGAGATACAGTACTGGAAAGTGTATGGAAGCCCAAAATATATTTCTTTTTTGGAAGTGAAATTTTCTTGCTATGAAATTTGTGGTGACTTTCATTTTAGCATTGCACAAATATGTAATTCATGCTCATTTTTTTATCTCAATATTTTTTAGATTTTAGTTATCCATTTGTTTTTTCTATATTTTGTATGCTTTGTGGTTCCCTTTTTTTTTTTTTTTTTACTGATCCACTTCCTTTTACTAAATATCTTTTACAATTCAATATCTTTAGGTATATTGTTCAATCATTCTTTTCATGTGAATTTTGTCAAATATATGCTGATTAATTAATGGAATCACAATAATATCAAGTCTACTCCAACCAGAGTGAAAAATGAGTTAAAGATTCAATACCATGAAACGGGGCAAACAAGAATACCGAAGTGAACAGGGACAAACTGAGGATCTAGAAAGGATGTCAAAACAATATTAATTAAGATAGTGTGCTGATAAGAATTTGTGGAACTAAGGGGGTGTTACTCAAAAGTTGCAATTGATCGCAAGTTGCAGTTGAACGAAATGCGCAATCAAAATCACTGTTTCATGCGCATCTTGTTAAATGCGCATACTGTGCGCGAATGAAAATGCGTGTTACAATTCGCAAAGTTGCAGCTGATTTGCAGTTGATTTTGAGCAACACCGCCTAAGAATTGGTTATGTGTCAAATGTCCCAGGCGGGATAGTCAGGAGCGAAGTACAGGGGCTTATTGGTGGTGTCGGTGATATTGCTGCATTCAAATGTCATTTTATTTCTGGGACAATTGTCATGAGATGCACTGTATTTTTTTTTAATTTCAACTGAACAGGTGCCAAAGATTAGTCATTTCGTGTGATATTCAATGTACATTGTACGTAGATTTTTGTTGGGTAAGATAATTTTGTGTAATGTTTGCAAGCTTGATATCAGGAAGATAAAATTTTGATGCATCCATTTCTGTTGTTTTAATTTTGTGTGTAATTACTGATAGAGTTCCGGTATACATTCCAGTATTATGTAGACTTTTTGTGCTCTTCAGTGAAACACATTTTTCTTCAGCAATGGAAACTTGAGGCTGAAGCGAAATATGTTGCTCCCAGGGACCATAAAATAAAGATATTTTTTGTATGTACTTTATTCATTCATGTTTAATCCTATTTTGTCTGATCCCTATTGACTTTTGGTCAAGATAAGATATTAAAAAAAGGTTGCATTTTAAACAGGGACCTTGTAAAGCCTCCTAAAGTGGAGGGGATGTGTATTAAAATTTTTAAACACTCCCATTGGGTTGCCAACTGTTATGAAACATTCACTGGATAAGCAATCAGAATGCAAATATCCAAAGTTCTGAACCAAATGTTTTCTTACAAGATAAAAGACTTATTGATCCATTATGCAAACGGGACATAAACAATAAATATGCATTCGGGCACATCTTCTCATATCTGGGAACAGTTGTCAACTCATTGCTGGAGGGGGGGGGGAGGGAGTCATCTATTCCATTCACTCGGTTAGATCTGCCACCAATGTATAGTGTATTATCAACTCAACTTCAACTTGGTAGATGAATTCAGAATAATGCCAAAATCCCACTTCTAGGCCATGAGATATATGTACAAATGAAGGATTTTAGATTTATTTTGTAAGTGTCCACAAAATTGTTTTGATGCCCTAAACCAACAGACCCTATAAAAATGGGCATACTTGAACTTTTTTTTTTGCTTCTCACGAAAATTGAAATATCACAGTCAAACTATCAATGAGCATGTGAAATATGACCTGAAAATTATTTTCAGATTCTTTTTGCTTTCTAGGCCTTATTTTCCTCAACCTTTTTTTTTAAATTCTGTTTTAAGAATTAATCAAGAAAAGATACAAATCCTGCTGACCGACCAACGCTTATTTCCAAAAAAGGCATTCAAGGGCATCCAAAGAATTTGAGGGAGCATTAGCTGAAATAATATAAGTTTTCTTTAAATGTGCTCTCTTATCACCTATTTATTTTGTCTTATTTTGCAGCACAAAAGTGCTTCTGCGAACACTGTACAGAGTGCCATTACGCTACACTTGAGGGTGCTATTTTGAAAACAAAAATTGTGGGTACTATAGAAACACTTTAAATGTAAGTGTTAAATATCTTGGAAAGGAAGTCTCTTTATAACAAGGTCCTTGGGACCATGAAAATGACCTTGTTATATCAGGTTCCTCACTATATCAGGGTAAAAAAACAAAGAACTCTAAAGAGCTGACCCCAATAAAATCACCTTGTTATAACAGGTATCTCACTATATCCGACCTCTTTATAATGAGGCTCCACTGTATAATTCTGTGTGCAATCTCTATTATGAGCACTTTATGAGTTTTTCTAATACATGTATATTCTAAAACATGTGTGGAATCTTTCATTTTTATATTGCAAAGAGCATTAGGAAATAGCATAATTTTTATTTCATACATTTTCATAAATATGAAAAATGTTGATAACTATCCTAAATGATTTCAGGCTTTTAGTGTTTTGAATGGAGGATATTTCCAGAATATATATGAGCGAGTCGTTCTATGCGTATTTAGTGTATATAAGGGCGGCAATTTTTTTTGTCACATGACTTTACAGTATTCAGTATTTAGTTTTGTTATTTTATGAAAGTTCAAATTTGTAATAAAATTATTATATTACAGATGAAGGAAAAATGACATTTATTGTTGTGAATGGGT
>BQKZ01007448.1:3031-20096 GCA_036244855.1 Temnopleurus reevesii | reverse complement strand
TTAAGCCATTTCTAGGTCGATTTCATTCAAACAAACTATGAACATGCTCTAATTTACTATTGAAAAAATGCATTATGGTAATAATTTTACTGCAGCTCGCAAACTAGTTAAATATCTGAAGCGCCCTCCTCCCAAAACTAGTCTTTCCCTTTAATGTGATGTTCCTCTTTAATAATTTAGATTAAAGTTGTGAGTTGCGTCAATGTTAATAAATTTTCACTTTCAGGGAAGAGTATAACTTCAACCTTTATGGCGGGCACCATGGCATACATGATGATCTGGTTGTTCTTAGCATTTAGTATCCTCAAGGAAGATTATGATTCTACCTTTTTAGGGGGCACAGATAGGATTACTGATGATAAGGGGGGGGGGGGAGGCACACAATTTAGATTATGGGTGTGTGTTGTGTTAATTTTGATCTGTTCTCACTTATTATTTTCACTTTCAGGGACGAGTATGATCCAACCTTTATGGAGGGTACCAATGAGATAGATGATGATCAGAGTGTTCTTAGCATACAACATTCTCAGGAGGAGAACAAGTCTTATTTTCTGTGTGGTACCAATTGGATTGAGAATTATGGAGGAGGATGGGGACTGAGCACACAATTTTTGTAGGGAGCAAAATATTTAGATTCTGGTTGTGGGTTGTGTTAATGTTGATCTGTTTTCGCTTATTATTTTCACTTTCAGGGAAGAGTATGATGATTCATCATCTTTGGAGGAGTACATTCTACCTTTCCGGGCGGTACCTATGGGGTTGATGGTGATGGGAAGGAGGAAGGGTGGGGGGTCTGAGTAAACAGTTTCCGTAGGGGGCAGAATATTTAGATTCTGGTTGTGCGTTGTGTTAAATTTGATCTGTTTTCGCTTATTATTTACTCTTTCAGGGACGAGTATGATCCAACCTTTATGGAGGGTACCAATGGTATTGATGATGACCAGGGGATTCTTAGCATCCAGTATGACTATGGGAGACATGGATGCCCTGATCGATCCTTCTTTAGTGACGGCTATCGGCCACAATTTGATCTGTAAGTCATTAGAAAATAAGGGCTAAAAAGATTACTTTTATGTATGGCAGTAGGTTCATGGAAAATTATGTTTATGTATGGCTTTTCAAGAAGTTATAAGTAAACATATTTTGGAGGGGGAGTCTGGGAATCTGGGAGGGGAGAGGTTCTAAGCACCCAGTATGACTATGGCAGACATGGTTGCCCTGATAGATCCTTCTTCAGTGACGGCTATCGGCCTCAGTTTGATCTGTAAGTCAGCAGAAGTTTTTATCCTAAATTGACGTTTATGTATGACTCCTAAATTATTTATATTGATGTCAAACATATTTTAATGGGGTTTGATAGGAATGGGGGTTCTTAGCATCCAGTATGACAATGGAAGACAGGGATGCCCTGATCGATCCTTCTTCAATGACGGCTATCGGCCACAGTTTGATCTGTAAGTCAGCAGGAGTTCCATGTTACTTGTAAATGACATGCATGTATGTATGGCTCTTCAAGTAATTAAACCCTTGCCAAAAAAAATGTATATATGAATAGTAAACACTGGTTACTCAATGTAGATTTACAATGTTTCTGATTTGAATAAAAAGAATTCCTCAAGCTTATAAATATACGTGTTACCAAAATGCAAGTTTGAGTGGTATGGCTAACAGCAGCAACCTCAATCTTGGGTCTATGGTATATCCAAAATGTTCTGTAGAGATCAGTGAGGTCTAGTAATAGATGCAAATTTTATGCTTACTCTATATAAACAAAACCTGTTCTTGACAATCTAAAAGTTTCAAGATTAATCTATTTCATGGTTTGTTAATTACAATAGAGAATATATTTCAGTATATCAACAACAATGAACATTTCCTTGGAAACTAAAATGTTCAAATAGATAGTTTAAAGAAGACAAATACTGGTAAGAACAGTGAAATTAGGAACCAGCAAGAAGCAAAGCGTGTGAGAAGCTGGTTTCTACAAAAGTTTGCTCAATTGCCTGGCTTTGCACTTATAGCAAGTAGTAATACGGCACCTAGTATCAAGTGCATTACAATATACGCCGACTATGCTATATAAATGGACCTTTCTTAAAATTATTTTCTGTCTATTTTTCTCCCTACTAGATACATGGGAGATGAATACATAGAACCAATGGATGCAGACTACACTGTGATAGAGATACATGGTGTTCACAACTATAAATACCATTATACAACTAGACAGGTGACTATGGGTACTTGTAATGGGGGGGAGGGGAGGTATGGTATATAGAGCTGATGGATGCGGACTATGCAGTGATAGAGATACATGGTGTTCACAACTATAAATACCACTATACAACTAGACAGGTGAATAGAAGTAAAGTCAAACCATCTGATGTTATAGACCCAGTTTTCTATTTCCCTTTGATGGTCTTTTTAAACAGGTTTGATGGTTTTTGTAAAAGGAGAGGGGGAAAAGAGGGGTATGGTATCTAGAGCCAATGGATGCAGACTACGCAGTGATAGAGATACATGGTGTACACAACTATAAATACCACTTTACAACAAGACAGGTGAATAGAAGTAAAGTCAAACCATCTGATGTTAAAGACCCAGTTTTCTATTTCCCTTTGATGGTCTTTTTAAACAGGTTTGATGGTGTTTGTAAAAGGAGAGGGGGAAAAGAGGGGTATGGTATATAGAGCCAATGGATGCAGACTACGCAGTGATAGAGATATATGGTGTACACAACTATGAATACCACTTTATTACAAGACAGGTGCTCCCAAGTTTCCTTGATTTCAGAGTTGCAGCCTGATCAGCCCTCTTCTTGATTTATCTTGAGATTCAGTTGTCGCAACTGCATTCTACAAAGTCAGAAAACTCAGAAAATTCAAGCTCATGTGTATAGCTATATTCCTTGACAATTTAACTGTAGATACACTAACTTTATGTGCACGGTGTAGACCCATCTAATGATAAAAATAATTATATTCCTAATCGTTCTTTATCTTAATCATCATTCTTAATGTTACTTGTAATAGATGAGCATGATCATGGGAAAATGGTTGTGCTCTAGCTTATGGTCTTACACCATAATAGCAACGATAGGAAAATTAGTCCCATCTACACTGCAAATTTAACGAGCTAGTTTTTTTATTAGCTCACTGAACTGCTTGAAGCGTATTATTGTGAGTTAATTCAATTTAATTCAATTCAATTTATTTCACATCTCTTTAAAAATATATGAAATAACAAATTAAAAGCACAATAAGAAAAAAAATAGCACAAGACCAAGTAGGTATAGAATTGTGAAAAGGAGGGAAGTGTGGAGGGTGTGATGGATTAACAAAGGCCATTGGCCCGTCAAAGGTTAATCCCAAAATTTCCCACACTTCAAAGAATGTTACAAAAAATTACACAAAAACATAACATTAAATTATCCGCTATTGCCTTTCTGCTTGCAGGCCGGATGTACAAGACGACCACAGAACTGGATTGAGATGCTTGAGCTTCAGAACACTACCAGGAACCCTGTTACAGCATGGACGAGATACGTGAGTTAAATCATTCAGTACATCAGTAATTTCCTTTAGCAAGAAATTCATACACATTGTTCTACCCTCAACATGGGCGGGGTAAATGGATGCCTTGTCAGAATGTATTCCTTGAAACGCATAAGCGACTTATAAGCTGCTATTGCGTAAGCCAGGGTAATAATACTTCATTGATTGTAGAGTACTTACATACCTTTATCAGAGGTAATGAGCGCTGTATAAGGACTGCATAAAACTATTTGCATTATTATCAGCTTATTTTATGAAAAGTTGAGAAAGATATTGAAAAGGTAATTAAGACACTTATTTCCTTTTTTTTTTTTGCCTGTCTGAAATTTGTTTGCACTGCATTTTGCGCCCCCTTTTTCCATAATATCCTGCACATGTGCCTAGTTATTAATGCTTTATTGTACAATTCTTTTTTGTGGTCAGAATTACCAAAACTGCGTAGAACAAAATCGAACCAAGATTTCCTGGAAACTCCCGTATCAAATCTTGAACAGCAAGACAAGGAACAAGATTGTTTGGAGGGAAAAGAAAGCTATCTATGTCTTCAATGTGACAGTGCTAGACCCAAAATACAGGTAAGCCCAAACTTCAAACTGGTTTATTCATTATTCATTCAAATTCTTGCATTGTTCATCCAATTTCATTTATTCTTTATTCAATTGAACTCATTGTTCGTCTGGATGGAAAAGAAGCTATCTAGGTGCTTAATTTGACTGTGATAGGCCCAAAATACAGCTGACCCATGACTTCCAAATTTTCATCCAATTCATTCATTGTTCACTCAATATTATTCATTGTTCATTCAATATCATTCATTGATCATTCAATTCCATTAATGCTTAATCAATATCATTCATTGTTCATTCAATTCCATTTACTGCTTAATCAATATTGTTCATCGTTCATTCAATTTCATTCATTGTTCATTCAATCTTATTTATTGTTCATCTGGATAGAAAAGAAAGCTATATATGTCTCCAATGTAACGGTGTTAGACCCAAGATACTTGTATGTCAAGACTTCTAATTGGTTATTAATTCAATTTCATTTATTGTTCATTCAATTTCATTCATTGTTCATGTTGACAATGTTAGAGCCACGTGTATGCCAAGAGTTCCATTGGTTCATTCAATCCCATTCATTGTTCATTCAAACTGCCTGCACTATTCTTTCAATTCCATTCTTGTATCTGTCTCCCTCTACAGTTACTGCAACCTTCAGACCCAGTTTGCTGTAGAGGTTTACGGAGCGTTGCCAGAGACGTCTGTGTCGCCGATCAGAATCATGCTCATTACATGTGCTCTAGGATTCGCTGGTGTCGCATTCATCTTTGTGTACTACCTTGTACAGATGAAAGAGGCCGAGGAAGAGAAGCAGCAAACTCAAAAGATACCACAGTTTCCACATTGAGCAGATTTTTTTTTTGTTTTTGTTTTTGTACTGCTTGGCCAACGATGTTGATGTGGTAATATTTTTTCTTCAGGTTATCTATCCTTTCATTCATAGTTCAACATATCTATTCAATTATCTTTAGAGTCAAAGACAGAATTATGGAAGGGATTTATTGGACACTGGCCTCAGTTATTTTGAGAAAATTTTGTCATGCAAGGATCGATTAGGTTTGGGTCAACAAGTTTTAGGTGACACACATCAGAGGATTGTAAGAAATATGAAAAAACACAAAAAGCATCTGATTACAGTAATATATTCAGAATTGTTGAGTGAAGTCTCACAGAACTTAGATTGAGCATTGTTGTAAGTCTGTAAAGACAAATTGAATAAACTTTGTCCCGAGGAGGTCAAAATATTATAGCCATTGGCCTAAAAGTAAAAGGAAAATCAAGAAAGATATCTTGTTACTGTTAAAAATTGAGTTTGCTGTTAAGGTTTACAGAGACGTCTGTGTCCCCCATCAGAATCATGCTCATCACATGTGCTCTTGGGTTCGCTGGTGTTGCATTCATCTTTGTGTACTACCTTGTACAGATGAAAGAGGCGGAGGAAGAGAAGCAGCAAACTCAAAAGATACCACAGTTTCCACATTGATCACATTTTTGTTTTTGTACCACTTGGCCAACGATGTTGGTGTGGTAATATTTTTGTCCTCAGGCTATCTATCATTTCGTTCATAGTTCAACATATCTATTCAATTATCTTTAAAGTCAAAATCAGAATTTTGGAAGGGATTTATAGGACACTGGCCTCAGCTATTTTGAGAAAATTTTGTCATTAAGTGCATGTATAATTATGTTGTCATGCAATGATCGATTAGGATTTGGTAAAAAAAATTGAGGTGACACACGTCAGAGGGTCATAAAAAATATGAAAAAACACAAAAAGCATCTGATTACAGTAGTTAATTCAGAATTGTTGATTGAAGTCTCATAGAACTTAGATTGAGCATTGTTGTAAGTCTGTAAAGACGAACTGAATAAACTTTGTCCCGAGGAGGCCAAAATATTATAGCCATTGGCCCCAAACCAATCAGAAAATCAAGAGAAATATCTTGTTACTGTTAAAAATTGAGTTTGCTGTCGAGGTTTACGGAGCGTTGCCAGAGACGTCTGTTTCCCACATCAGAATCATGCACATCACATGTGCTCTTGGGTTCGCTGGTGTCGCATTCATCTTTGTGTACTACCTTGTACAGATGAAAGAGGCAGAGGAAGAGAAGCAGCAAACTCAGAAGATACCACAGTTTCCACATTGAGCAGATTTTTGTTTTTGTTTTTGTTTATGTACTGCTTGGCCAACAACGTTGATGTGGTGGTATTTTGCCCTCAGGTTATCTATCCTTCATCATGCAAGGATCGATTAGGTTTGGGTCAACAAATTTGAGGTGGCACACATCAGAGGGTCATAAGCAATAGGAAAAAAAAACACAAAAAGCATCTGAATACAGTAATTAATTCAGAATTGTTGAGTGAAGTCTCACAGAACTTAGATTGAGCATTGTTGTAAGTCTGTAAGGACAAAATGAATAAACTTTTTTCTCGAGGAGGTCAAAATATTGTAGCCATTGGCCTAAAACCAATCGGAAAATCAAGAGAAATGTCTTGTTGCTGTTAAAAATTGAGTTTGCTGTTGAGGTTTACGGAGCTCTTCCTGAGACGTCTGTGTCGCCCATCAGAATCATGCTCATCACATGTGCTCTTGGATTCGCTGGTGTCGCATTCATCTTTGTGTACTACCTTGTACAGATGAAAGAGGCCGAGGAAGAGAAGCAGCAAACTCAGAAGATACCACAGTTTCCACATTAATCCCATTTTTATTTTCATTGCTGGGCCATTGATTGTGGTGTAGTGGAGTTTTGTTCTAAGGTTATCCATCCGGTTGTCCATACTCCAACTGTCTCTGCGTTGACTTGACAATCAAGAAAAATGATCTTAGGAAAAATTAACCATTAGGTTTTGGTTCTAAAAAGTTGACATAATGAAGGTCAGAGGTTCAACAGAGGTATAAAATCTCACTAAGATGTCTAATTGCATTAGTTTTTCAGAATTATTGAACATGTTTTCATCAAACACTTTTAGCATTTGTAAGCATGTAAAGACAAACTGATAAACTTTGTCCCAAGGAGGTCAAAATATTATAGCCATTGGTCCCAAACCAATCGGAAAATCAAGAGAAATGTCTTGTTACTGTTAAAAATTGAGTTTGATGTAGAGGTTTTAAGTAGCTCTTCCTGAGACGTCTGTGTCCCCAATCAGAATCATGCTCATTACATGTGCTCTAGGATTCGCTGGTGTCGCATTCATCTTTGTGTACTACCTTGTACAGAAGAAAGAGGCGGAGGAAGAGAAGCAGCAAACTCAGAAGATACCACAGTTTCCACATTGATCACATATCATTTTTTTGTTTTTCTTGATGGTGCTGGAGGTGATATTTTCTCAGATATGTCCCTCCATTTGTTAATTTCTGACTGTCTCTGCATTAACTTTGGAATAACAAAAGCACCTTGCAAGGAAAAATGAACCAATAAGATTTTGGTTTTAAGAAGTTTAAATATTGAAGGCCAGTGGGTCAGAAAAGATATAAAATGTCACTAATTGCATTAGTTGATTCATAACTATTTAATTGACTCCAATAGAATCAAACATTTAAAAAGCATGTAAAGACAAATATTTTTGTCAGAGGCAGTCAAAATTTGATGAATGCAGGCTCAAAATAGAAATGAAAGTACTAAGTTTGTCTTATCACTGTGAGAAAATCAGAATTGTTTAATGGATTTTCATTGAGAATTGATAAATTTTTCAAAAATTTAGCTTACTCAATTTTGGCCGAACAGGTGGATTCTAAAAGGTTGCATTGCCATAAACGATGTACAGATTCTGAGTAACATCTTGTGACATTGATAATTTTGTAAAACTTCAATGGATTCTTATCCCTCTACCACCTTCCAACATTAGGTGGTGCAGGATGCATTATAACAAAGCTTTAACTCAAATCAAGCACTAGTATGGATTAGCATGCAAGCATTAATCAATTCAATTTTGATTTCTCTATTCTGTACATGTACCTATTAAAAAGGAATGTTGGAATCGGATGTAATGTATCTTTTGAATTATGAAATATTATATGTATAAGAAACCCCATTTGAAAAATAGACAAGAACAAAATATTTAAAATCTTTTTAAATCTTTTTACAAAATTTGTGAAAGTGAAACTTTAGTAGTGATAACTACGTTAAATGAAATCTTTTTTACTGAGCAGATTTTTAAAAGGGTCAGACAGAAGTTGTTAAATACATCTCTGGTGACAATCAAACAAATTGTTACCAACCGTTGACCAAATGTTAATAAGTTTATAAGATTAATGAATTCAATTTTATTACTCTACTCTGAACCAAAAAGGAATGTCAGTTTCAGATATAATGTGTCTTTTGAATTATACAATGTTCTATGAAGTTGTTTTAAGATATTGATCATTTGTATTCCTTATTTTACAGAGTGTTTTTAAGTATTTTATTATTTTTTGAAATATGAATGAGTATATGTAGATGAGACATAGAATGGTTCAGATAGAGAGTGAGAGTATTAGTAATTGGGAGAGGGGATGGAAGAGGAAAGGTATATTAAAGCGTGAAGAATAGACAAAGGGAAGGGGAGTAGAAAGAAGTGTTGTAAGGATATCTGGAGGGCGTTTCATGAAGTTTGTCGCCAGCAACAGCTTGTCGGGACTTACTAATCCAATGATTGGATGAAAATCACTATCACTGACGCTTTCCATGGTAACTGTCGAAAAATGACTACTTGTCTCTGGCGGCAAGCTTCATGAAACACCCTCAAGGAAAAAACACAATATAAACTATTTCCGCAAAATAAAGTGGGTCATGAACAATTGATCTGAATGCTGTGCGCTGTACTGTGCAGACACAACAATCATACGGCGGTTCCAATTTGAATAGCATTACAAAAGAGCATTGAATTTGTGTTCGACTCAAATTTATGGAAATATATTATATCGTGTTAGAAATACATTTGAGTGGGAGTGGAAAGAGAGACATTAAATCGTTCTGTGCCCTCAACCGACAACCCTCTTAAAACAGCACGTCCTGATTTTGTTTTTTAATTGTTTTGCTTTTGTTTTTCTTTTACTTTTTACTCAAATTAAAAATCATAATGGAGTTAAAGATATACATACAAAATACAACCTGCTAAGTCATTTTCATACCACCTTTATCTTTGCTTATAAGAATCATTTTCCTCATAAATTTTGTTAAAAATTATACAGCAACAAAGAAAGAAAACATTTTTATGACTGACTATTTTTTTTAAATGGCTTTGAGGGCAATCAAACAATTTTCGTCTTTTGGCCTAACAAAGTGTAAATAGGGTAATCTGAAAGAGGGCACGCGACAGTAGTAGTAGTAGGTGGACATTGAAGGGAGTGAGGAGGGAGAGAACGGGGAAAAGAGCTATGATTTAAAAACAAGTAAAAAAAAAAACTCCGAAAACGTTCAGAGCTTAACTCGGTTCTTTTTCTTTTACTTATCACTCACAGTAAATCTACAGGAAAGCATGTGAGATATGACATCATTTTTTTCTCCATTTTTATCTTTTCTTTGGCGTTTTACTCAGAAATATTATATCCTACATAAAAAAGTGTGCAAAAAATGAATAAAATAGAATAACATGAATTAAAGGAAAACAATTTCGAACGAAGTATTTTTCAAAATTGGCAGTCCAGGGCAATGAATTAATTTGACACGCAGAATTTTTTTGAAGTACGATTCTACATACTCGCCAAACATTAACAAATATATATTATATATATATATATATATATATATATGTTTTTTGAAATTTCGGTGTCAATAAAAGCACGTGCGCGTCATTTGTGTGCGTGGGTTTGTGTGTGTGTGTGGAGGGGGAGGGGGCTAGTCGTGTAGCAGCATGGATGCTCGCATCGAGAGAACCGTCGATCAAGTCGTACGCATCGCCTGCATCAGACTATTGAAAATGAATATATTCATTTTCACTGTGCCGCCAGGAGACCTATCAAAATTCTCTGTTGGTACACTCTGTATGGACGTGCACTGGGACACTTGTCTTCATTCTGTGGTTGTCGTCAAACTTATGTATCATCGTCCTTTTGAGTTATATCCTTCATTTGCCAATACGTGAACTAAATATGCGTGTAATGTGAGTATACCTCATCTTTTTCTTTGCTCTTATACCAACCAAAAAACGCATTCCTTTATTATATTCTTTCTCCGCTTCTGAAGGGGGTACCAATATATTAAGATGTCTATCGTACTTGCATCCATGGAAAATAATTGTTTACTTACCTTAATTTATTTCTGGTAAAATCAAATTTTCCATGTATAAAAGTTACGAGAGACGTTTAACACGATATAAACTAGTTCCGTAAAACAAAGTAGGTCATGGGACAATACATCGGTACGCCGTGTAATCAACTGTGTGGACACAGCATGCACAAGCCGGTTCCGATTTGAATAGCATTACAAAGGAGCGTTGAATTGGCGTTCGACTTAATTTTACGTACATATGTATCGGTCTACTATGTCTACGGTGACATACATTAAATCGAATATTTACCTTATTTTCAATTGAAAATAGTTGAATAATCTAAAGTTCTCTCGACAGGTGGAAGCAACTGCATTTCCTTGCCAATATGCATTAGAGTTTGGTACCCCTTATCTGAAGGTAATCAGTAATAGAGGAAGAATATACGACTTTGATTGGCATCTTAAGGAATACTTGTTAAATACTTTCCGTTCAGAGATTTGGATGCTTGAAAATGACATCTTGGTTCTATTATGATTATTCTTTTCCTAAAAAATAAGTTGCATTAAGAGAGACGTAGATTACAACAACACGTATGGAATTCATCCATGATGTGCTTCATCAAATTGTTCTTAAAGTTTACCTATTGACTACTAATTCCTAAAGACTTTGTGCAGTGATTACCCGGTTCCAGTAGTCCATGAACTAAAAAAGAAAGAATACGAAAGATTGTGTTCATTGTTATATCATTTGTTTAAGAGACTGTGTAGTACTCTATAGGCAAAGTTAATGTTCCATTTATAATTCTTAAATTCACGTGTAGCTTTAAGAACAACAATATGAAACATTCTAATTTTAATATTTGTAGATTTCACAATAACATGATCATTAATTTCCATAAAGAAGTCTCGGAATTTATGCACGAAGGACACTTTCTTTCAGGCAATTGTCTCAATTCAGACTTGTTCAATGTGTATGTTCCTTTTTCATGACTCTTCTTTTTTCTCTTTTTTTATTCATACAAAAATCTAATCAGGATGGTTTTCAAAATGTTGAACTGACTTTTTATAGCATACTTGAATTCTCCATTAATGATCGTTGTAGGCTTTGCATTGCAACCATGGTTGACTGCAACTCCTAATTGAGACGTTAAAAATCGTCCTTCCCCACACACAAACCTAGCTGTCCATACTGTAATGAATTGGTCTCGAATCATCGTATTTTTTTTCATATTAATTTGTTTTTTCAATAAGCAAGGGCTTTTCCTTGTATAGGCTTTGTTCACTAGAGCATTCATCATTCAGCATTAGATTAATTAGTTTTTCTCCCGCAGGTTCAATCAATAATTAGGTCGCTAGCTGTCTCCACCGGAACTCATTAATCATTGAACATATTGAGGTAAAAGCTGATCCAGGGGCTTACGGGGATAGTTGCACCACCCTCCCCACCCCTCCCCTCCCACTTTCTATATGCGGATCTAGGGGCTGGGTGCCCCTTCGTTATTGGCACCGCTTTTGTTCCCTGTGTGTACATCATTGGACAGCCCCCTCTAACACCCCTTTATTGTTAAAGGGGGCAACTGGCGGTGAAGATTTTTTTTCTTTGCTTGTGTGCAGAAAGGTCAAGTGGTCCCCCCCCCCCCTCCATTGGCAAAATCTGAATATGCCCATGCCTCCATGCGTGGTTCATAGAAGGCTATACCCTTTTCACATTCCCCCATCGTGTTTTTATGTTTCTGATGACCTTGTTATTGAAAAATAATAATTAATTAATTTGTCGTGAGTGGAGGGTTGCTAAACCGTCAAAAAGGAAAATTCATTTATCTTGATCCGCCTGTTGGAAGATTTTTGTCCCTCTCCATATTGACTGACTGGGGGATCGTGAGAACCCATTTGATACTTACAACAAAAAGAAATATTCCTCATCACGGAAGTTGAAATGGAATAATCTTAACATGAGATTCAGAATGGGAAACATAATCAAGATCATTATAGTTCAGAGCAAAAAAAAAAAGAAAGATTAAAAATTTGAGCTTTACGCACTATTGAACCCCCCCCCCCCCCCACCTCCCCCAGAAACAGGGAAAGTAGAATTAATCTTCAATTATGTCTTGTATAGATAGTGGACAATTTTCTTTTCGGTCTATTGAATCGATGAACGAAAAGGGCTAAAAGATTAATCCGAAACACAAAATTATTGTTTGATAGTTCGGCCATCGACCTCATGACAGAGTGGCGAATAATTTCAAAACTCAATTTCGATATTCAATTCCAATATTCCTTCACCCACTAATGAAATCGTATTATTATATGAAGATGTCACTCTGAACAAAAAAGGGGCAAATAATTCTATAGAGAAAGAAAACATTTTCTTAATAATACCATGGGCCTTGGAGAAATTAAGTCCATGATGATGATAATACCTTCATGAATTTGCTCTGAGCGCCTTGAGCATCTAAGCGCGCTAATATATAAGATCCATGTATTATATATATCATTATCATTATTATCATTATCATTATTATTATTATTATTATTATTTTTATTGTTATCATTATTATTATTATTATTATCATTATTATCATTATAATCATTATTATCATTATTATTATTATTATTATTATTATTATTATTATTATTATTATTACTATTATTATTATTCAATAGTAGTAGTAGTATTATCATAATTATTATCATGTACACAAAAGAAAGTATCTTCTCTAGTCATTGTGCGACGCCGTTTGAAATTTTCTCCTCAGAATAAGAGGGAAGTTAATTTATTTTGTGTGTATCTATCTATTAGAAATGCTAGAATAAATCTGCTTACTTTGTCAAAAATACTTTGTCCCTTCCGCGTCCCTTTTAACGATTCTTACTTTGGTTACAATGATATAATCTGAATGTCAAAATTCTACAAAGTGGGATTTCATTTTACGTATTCTTAGCCCCCTTAAATCTTGATGAAGCCCTTTGTTGATCATGTCAAGCGTACTGCATGAAAAATAAAAACACCACCCAAGACATTGTCAAGCAAATATTTGTCACACAAGGACTAATTCAGATAATGTTAGGGGTAATTTTTGATGAATCCGTTAATAATTGGTGAGAAGCGTAGCATTGTTTGCCAAATGTTTGATAACACATGAACAAACCTGGTGTCTGGTAATTGTTGATGAATTAGTTTCTGTTGAGCATGAGAGAGAGAGAGAGAGTATTGTTTGCAAAATGTTTGACAATGCCAACTGTTTGATAAAACATGCACAAATGTGACGGTCTGGTAATTTATGATGAATCTGTTGAAAAGGTTTATTAAATGATATGTCAGGGTTTGCTCTGATTTTGAGCATAAAGAACTGTTTTTGTACGACGGAAAACGGTTGGTGGCAGTTCATTTTTGTTATTGAAAGTAAGATTAAACATAAATGATGAATTTAAGTTTAAAAACAATTCTCTTTGACTTTTTTTTTATATTTCTGGACATATTTTGATGTAATAAGAATATGTAATACGATCAGAAGCTTGCATGTTTCCAGTCATCACAAGGTTTGGTAACAGAGTTAAAAATTAAAAAAAATGAAACATTTTGCTTATTTCATTCTCTGATTACATGCTCCCTCAGAGGGTGATGATGTTCAATAATGATGATAATAATGATACTGATAATAAATTATTCAGCTTTTTGGTATTGGTCTGAAGACATAATAAGTATCTACGCTCAAATTGCCAATCGAAGCAAGCAAATAGTTTTATTCCCATCTTTAGTTATAGGATAACGTTTTCTCCATAATTCATTCAACATAAGAATTCCCCATCTCATTAAGGTCTGATAAATGGAAAGGGCAAAGGCTATGACAAGTCAAATTTCATTATCCAGAAAAATTCCTATACAAATAGCATTATGACAGAACGATCGATCGATTGTTAATTAAAACGTTGTTAGGAAGTTACGCATTTGACCAAAATACATTATTTAATACTTATATTTTCTTTCTTGAAAGAATAAAATGTCTCTATCGTATTCAAATTAGGACTTAAACATCTCATTTAGGCCTGATAAATGGAAAGGGCAAACGGTTATGACAAGTCATATTTCATTACCAAGAAAAATTCCTATACAAATAACATCCCGACAGAACGATCGATGGTTAATTAAAGCGTTGTTAGGAAGTTACTCGTTTGACCAAAATACAGTAAATTATTTAATACCTATTATTTTTTCTTGAAAGAATGAAATGTCTCTATTTTATTCAAATTAAGATTAAAACATCTCATTAAGGTCTGATAAATGGAAAGGGCAAACGGTTATGACAAGTCATATTTCATTACCCAGAAAAATTCCTATACAAATAACACCACGACAGAACGATCGATGGTTAATTAAACCGTTCCGCCGTGCATGAAGGCCGACTCACACCTTTGCGTTTTTATCCTGCGTCGGCCAAGCATCTTTAAGAATTGAACACGCTCCTCGAGCGCACAGTATAATAATAATAATAAACACGTTGCTTATATAGCGCATATCACTGCCATTGCGTCTCTATGCGCTTAAGAAATGAAAAGTAGGAAATTAAAGATGCCATTCGATTGGGACAAAGTCATTTATAGTGCTTTTTTAATAGATAGGTTTTCACGGAGGATTTAAACTTCGATATTGTGGTTGAGTTTTTTAAATGAGATGGGATATTGTTCCAGAGTGATGGAGCAGCATGAGAGAATGACCGCTCTCCATAATGCGGATCAGACGGTGGACTGACGTTCCGCGGCTTGCACTCGAGGAGCGTACGCCGAACGTCAGTTCACCGTATGACCTGCGTCTTTGTGTGTCAAGGGAGTGTTTTTAATTTCCTAAAACGCTGGGCTGACGCAGGCTAAAAACGCCAATGTGTGAGTCAGCCTGAACAATGCCTTATTCTAAGTTCAATATGATACAGAGACAACTAAACACTGCAAGACACATATCTCTTCCTTTATTAGTTTATCGTGGGTGCATAGGCCTTCACTATATGCAGAAGGGACAGGGGAGGGGAAGGGGGCCGTGCTTTAGTGGTTCTGACTCTCGCCTTTCAACCAGAGGGTCGTAGGTTCGAATTCCATAAATTCATCCATATTGTGCTGCACTCAACCCATGTGAAGTGAATGGGTATCTGACATGAATATGTTTTTCCTTGAAATGCCAATTGCGCTGGTGTACACCGGGATAAAACCAGTGTAATAATAATGCAAAGAGCCTTTCGCACTCAGCAGTGGATACGTGCGCTATATGAATTGCATATTTTATTGTTAATCATTATCATTATAATTATCATTAAATGACTGGGACGAAGTAAACCAAATTTATTTGACAATAGCCTCATCAACGTAAAAGAGATCAGCTTTCTTGTCTATACACCGAAGAGGTGCGACACGGACATTTTCTACGCAGAATGAAATAATTTCTCTTTTTTTGTTGTTGTTGAGTTCAGCCCAATGTGGATGAATCTCTTGCTAAAGGTGAGGTGAATAGGTACCTGGCAGGAATGTTTATTCCTTCAAATTCCATGTGAGCTGGTGTACGTAGGGCTAAAGCCAGGGTAATAATGTTGCATTCATTTTAGATCGCTTAGGAGCCTCTACCAAAGTGGCCTTGGGCGCTATATAAGTGCATACTATTATCATCTTTTCATTTTTTATTATTTTCCTAATTGACGGATGAGCTTCATTCCATTAAAAAACGGTCTAACCAGTGGAAAGTTATGGCAAGGTGTCGTTCGGAGGAATAACAGATCAAAGTGAGATCTGAAATCTGCCTACCGCACACCTTTTTAAAAAAGAAAGAAGAATCTCTCAGAAGTATTTGAACACAAGGAAAACATTTCATTGATATTCCGAATCCGAAGATTAATAGTAAAAATGAAGAAATATGCTTAATACATTCTTTTTGAAAGGAACACCAAAATCGGCTCCACATCATTAGGGAGTTGGATAAGACTTCAGATTGTTTACGATCTGAAGCCCCTTTTATTAAGTGTAAGCAAATTAATGCATTGAAATAACATGCTTGATATTCATATGTGTTTTAAGAACAAGAATCGAATAGATTCTATTTGTCAAAATGCCCATTTAGAATGCTTCTATATAAGGTGTGCGGTCGGCTTTTGATAATTAACAGAAACCATGTCATAGCACTGATCAGACACTACTCTTCTATACACTATTCTTATTGAGTCCGATAACTTGGGACTGACTGTGCTAATTTTGCTGAGATAAAGCTTATTCCTCTAAACATGGATTAGAGACGTTTAGAATTCCCATCTCCCTGGTCTAATTAAGAAATACTCTTTAAGTTAGATTTCGGATGTTATTCCTATTTGGGCACTCGATCTCTATTTGTTCACCTGTAATCAAGACATTGGCCGGGTTAAGGGAAAGTATTTTGCCATCTTCCTCCTTTGTTTTTCCATTTTCTTTTTCAGATTGATTGATGCGCTTTTCCCAGCGCAGGAAACCAATTATAAATGTCAAGTTAAATGAAAATCACCCACACGAGGCCCTCCTCCATGAACAATAGAATATAATTGAAGAAATATGATTTTGAAAGGCAATTCATCCCCCATTCTTCTCCAACAATACTCCCTCTTCCATATATTGGCAGTCGTTATGGCGGTTGACTGTGCGGCGTTCTGTTGCTATGGTGCTCCACATCATTTCATTATAGAATCGGATGGGGGTATTAATTGTTAGATACAGCCGTTGGATGGGAATTGATATCAAAAGTATTGATACA